>JAHWFP010167549.1:0-13371 GCA_023313725.1 Lithobius niger | reverse complement strand
GATTATTACACGGCACGCTGCCTACCCTGCAGCAAAAGAAAAAAAAAATTATGGCGACTGCTAATTCCTGGCGACTGCTGTTATCACTCAAACTGTTTAAAAAAAAAGTTATTTCAAGGTTTTGTTGGCAATCTAAATGAATAAATAACATTTTATGGGTGTGTCTCAATTGCTTTATTGGCGTGCATCGTTATGGTTTCAGTTAAATCCACCCTAATGCATAAAACATGCCTATCTTTACAGCAGCTGTTCAAATTCATTGGTAGGAAGCAGCCATCTTGTTTTGTCAGCCAAGCTTGCACCTATTTTGTTGCTGTGCTTGTGCATGTAGTAATACGCGGAAGGAGAAAAAAACGAAAGTACTGTAAATTTCCAATTAACCGCCCCAGCATTGCTACCACCCACCCTCTTAAATTACTTTAAAGTCAAAATCGTTAAACAGTTTAGCACTTTGGAGCCTGACATAATGTTTCGCTCGTGTCCACCCGTCCTGGCCATATTCACAAAAAAATATTTACGAAAAAAATCATAACTCTGCTAGTTTTTCACCAGTTAACACAACTTTTTAAGGGGTGGAAGATGAAAGTAACGAGGAAAAAGACTAAATATTTGTGTTTTAACAATAGAACGACAATACCACACTAGGACAAACAAAGCTGCTCAAGTCTGAAATAAACGCATCAAGTTAGCCGTAATGATAATATTTGTTCACTGTAAATCATTTTCTGGTACCGAATTCTAGTCTTATCTGTGGCATGTTACTATCAATAACAGTCGGTTTCAGTTTTATGTTAGGCTGACAACACATACGCTACGCCATGTTGGATTTCACTTCAAAAAGACGCTCCAGCCAAAACCCGAAAAACGGCATGTTTGCTGCTTGGTCTGTCATCTAGCAACTGGAAAGTGAACTAATATGACCAACAAAGAGCCTGGCTAAGCAGTTGCGCACGTATTGCCCTCCACAGTTTTTTATATTAAATTGAAAGTGAGAAACATAACCAGTGCGTTTTTAAGATCTAAAGAGTTAATGAATAATAAATAATTTTTATGCTTCAAAATTAACTAAAAACGTCATACATTATTGTTTTAAATCAACTAGAGAGTTTTGTGAAGATACATAGCATCTATCTAGCATCACGGAGAAGTCAGCGATTAGGCCTATGCAACCATTCACATCTGTCTACCGATAATGCAATGCCTTTATTCCCATTTATTCACAAGTTTAGTTTGTTCTTCCAAAACCCAACATAATTCACAGGTAAAACTACTTTCTAACCACACAAGCTTCGTAACCTTCGTAAACCTTCAACTTGATTCAGGATCGGGGAACACATGTATAACCGCCATTTTCTGGAAGTTGACGTCATTTTGCATCCATCCTGGTAGGTCACTTCCGGAGTGTATTCGTTCTCCTGAACGAACGGAAACTATACCAACTTCCAGAAAATCGCCACTGTACACACGCTTACCAATCGTGAATAGCATTGGTGGGTGCGAAGGTATAATGAATGTTTGTGTGGTTAGAAATTAGTTTTAACTGTGGCTTAAGTTGGATTTTAGAAGGGGATAATCTAATAAGCTAAATTCGTGAATAAATGAGAATAAAGACTGCTATAATGATAGCTTGATTCCAATTCATGTACGTGAATGACCACATAGTCGCCAGCTTTTCCGAGATGAAGTAAACATTCTCCATGGCCAAAAATAAGGTTAGAAAATGGGTTATGCTTTGTTTACCCCTTCCCGTGTTTTTTTTTATGAAATTAATTCCAAACACTCATGAGCGTTTAATAAGTGATAACACAGCAATTTAACGTATTGCTTCAGCACTGCAAGTAAAAGAAACACACAGAAACTCAAACCAATGCATCCAAAGTACGCCAGCAGCTTGTGGAAACTGAAATCCAGGCCACTGAATTAAAGGGAGCCATAAAATAATAAATTAACAATAAAAATAATAAAAAAAAATGCAAGCAAGTCAGTCCAAATGTAAAGAAAAACCAAACTACAGAAATGCAATAAGACTAAATATTAGTGGCTATTAGCTCATGTAGGTATAAACGTGGTAACTAGTTTGCATAAAAATGTTTGCACAAAACTCTTCTGCTTAAGAGGAAGGAGTCCAGCTCTCCCGCACTTAAAAAAAATATGCATAAGGTAATGCCAAATTACACAGCATTGATCAGTAGAGGTTACCAAATTTCTTGTAGTTTTTTTATACTTGGGTGTATTTGTATGATTTTCTGATTCTTTGCTTGTTACAGACAACGGTGTATGCTTCAAGTGAGGCTTCGAGAATACAGCAAAGCAATTTGTATTAGTAATAATTTGGAACCATTCGCGTTTAGGAGATGCACTGCAATAGCATGCTCTGTAATTGCAATGCACTGTAATAGGTTTATTATTCGCCGCATCGCTCATGTTCGTTGTCCAACGAACACGTATTATGCATGACATTTTTCCTAATGCAGCAGAATTTACGTAAACAGTTGTTATTACTCCCCTCCCCACTCCTCAAGTACCGGAAGTGACGATACTATCATAAGAATATATAACATATCGAATTGTGGAAGGTTTCAGCAGCGGGTAGATTAGATATTCACTATCATTATCCATTGCTGACTGAAACAGTGCGCGCAGCCTGGATAGGGCAACAAAAAAAAGTACCTTGCTTTATGGGAGTTTATCAGTCAAAAGTAACATGTAGGCAGATTTTATTTTTTTTATACCGAAATTTAGCCTGTATAGGTGAGGAAACAGTTCTCCTTCGTAGAATCCTCCTCACTGTGTTACAACATTGGGATCCTTCCCTATGCCTACGGCGCTTTTTTACCTCATTAACGCAGTCATTTATGCAAAATATTGCGTCACTTCCGCCTCTATCCCGCTTCCCCCTACCCTGTCCGCGTCCACTCACTCTTTTTCTTGCCGCTGGCGCGTGCAGTCAGACATTCTTAAGCTAAGATTGTTGAATTACTAAGGGGAATTCTTTTCGAAAGATCGTTTTCGCAGTTGAACTGAGGTGCGCCATCTTTCCAAGCAAAGCAGCGTGGCTACGAGGCTACGCGATTGGTGGTGAGTATTTCTATCGATACTGGTTGGAGAGTATTAAGATGGCGGCCGGCATGGTAACGGCAGAATTTGTGGGAACGAAAAACGTGGCGGCCTGTTAGGCCGGCCGAGTACGTCCGCACGTGGATATAATTGCTTCTTGAGAACGTGGCGGCAGTGGTTTAATGCGGATTGTCAGGTTCGTAGTATTTGTTTTTGGTTTGTGTGACGGAATTTGAAGGAGAAGGTGTGTTTGGGAGTTCATATGTGAAACCCATTGTCGGAGTCGGTAGTTGACCGAACCGGCGGGAGCCGCGAGTGGCGGACGGTGGAAAAAGTAGTTGGTGTTGGTAATAAGAAAGTACGAATGGCTCGGTTTTAAAAAAAAAATTTTTTTTTTTTTTTTTTGGACGATGCGAAACACTGGGGTGTGTAAGGCATCGGCGATACCGAGCGGGAGTAGATGAGTTTTGTTGTGTGTGCGGTTGGATTGTTGGAAAACAAGCGCTGGAACAGAGCTTGAAAATGATGAGCACATGGCGTGCTGGAAGTTTGAGAGGCCATAGGGCAGAGTGGGCGGCCATTGGGGCGTCGCCGGCGGTGTTGGATATTGTAGACGGTGCTGGTCTAGAGTTGGGAAATACGCCACCGCTGAGGGCGGTTTCGGCGAGGCCGCCGTTGTTTGACGATGCGAAGGAGATTGCCCCGAAATTGAGCGAGATGTTAGCTCAAGGTGTAATTGAGAGAGTGAAAAACGGAAGTGTGGGATTTGTGTCGCCAATATTTTCAGTGGCAAAGCCGGACGGATCGATCAGGATAATTTTGAACCTGAAAGGCTTGAATGAGTTTGTAGTTGTACGGAAGTGCTACTTGGATACACTACCAAGGGTGGTAGAACATTTACGACCAGGGTGGTGGATGGCTACCATAGATCTGTCTCAAGCATACTATGCAGTGGCAATAAAGGACGGTGCACGACGGTTGTTAATGTTTTCCTGGCAAGGTTGTCTTTACCGTTTTTGTGTGCTGCCATTTGGGTTGGCGTCAGCCCCGGGTACTTTTATGAAGCTTATGTCAGTGGTGAGGCGCTTCTTGCGCCGGGCCGGTGTGTTAATTTTCATTTACCTGGATGATTTTGCAGTAGTAGGCCCGTCCGCAGCAAGTGTGCGGCGGGATGTGCGGAGAGTGTTGGAAACCTTGCGGAAGTTGGGATTTTTCGTAAATTACGAAAAGAGTGTGCTGGTACCGTCGCAGGCGTTGCGATTTTTGGGAATGATGTTGGATCTAGAGTCGGCCCGTTTTGTGCTGCCGCCTGAGAAGCAGGCTGGTATGGTATGCGTGGTTGCGAGGCTGCAACAAGACCCGGTCACGGTTGTTAAGGAACTTCAACGGTTGTTGGGGCTGGCAGAAAGTTTGTTGTGTGCCGTGGAGAACGGCAAGTTGCACACACGTTGGTGGCAACATGACCTGGTGACCTGGTGTCGTGCGGGAGTGCACGGAGGAAGCCTCTCGCGCGGTTCTTGCGAAGATTTGGACTGGTGGGCGAAGGCTCTGGGTCGCTCAGTGGTAGCAAAATCGTGGGTCTCGGTGGAGGCCACAGTAGTGGTGACAACGGACGCGTCAGACATGGGCTGGGGAGCAGCCACTGGGGATTCGCAAGCGCAGGGGAGGTGGCAGCCCAGGGAGGCTGCCTTGCATATAAATGCAAGAGAATTATTGGCTATGCTTAAAGCGCTAGACGTTTTTGGAGACCTGGTCAGGGGACAGGTCGTGCGAATCCTTTCGGATAATGTAGTGGCCGTGGCATATGTGAATCATCAAGGGGGGACAAAGTCCCAGATGCTAAATGCCATGGTCCGTTGCCTAGAGCAGCGTAGAAGTCAATTGGATTGTGTGGTACAGGCGGCATTTGTGCCGGGGAAGTTGAATGTGACAGCGGATGGGCTGTCTCGAAATTTCTGGGACAGATTTGACTTCCAATTGTGTACTGCGGTGTTCCAGAAGATTTGTAGGTGGTTTGGGACGCCAGACGTGGACGTATTCGCATCGGAGGCGACGGCCCAATTGCAGCGATTTGGGTCGTGGGGACGCTGCCCAGGGGCAGAGTTTGTGGATGCGTTCAGTGTGAACTGGGGCCCGTTCTTTCCGTATCTTTTTCCCCCGTGTCCTTTAATTGGACGTTGCGTAGACAAACTCATCGGGGATCGAGTTGAGTGGGCAGTACTATTGACACCGGACTGGCAGTGTGCAGCCTGGTTCGTCCGGCTGTTGGCCTGCGCCAGGGAGGGACCTTATCCCTTAAAGAGCGCAGGGGCCCTTCTCTGGGACCCGTACTTGGACGCCGAGGTGGCGGATGAGTGGGGTCCCTGGGTAGTCTGGGGTGTAGGTACTGGTTGATTATTAAGTGGGACCAAGGTCACCACAGCCATATTCGGAGCGATTCCGAGGTGTGCACTGCTTCCTAATCTATCCCAATGTTGTAACACAGTGAGGAGGATTCTACGAAGGAGAAATGAAGATTCTCCCAGAGAACTTGTTCTCGCCAGGAGAATCTAAGTTCTCTGAGAGGAATCCGACGAAACTGTGTTACAAAACAGGGCCCGCCCGCCTCCCTGCATGGAATCGTGCGTTCACAGCAAGAAAAGAGTGAGTGGACGCGGACAGGGTAGGGGGAAGCGGGATAGAGGCGGAAGTGACGCAATATTTTGCATACATGACTGCGTTAATGAGGTAAAAAAGCGCCGTAGGCATAGGGAAGGATCCCAATGTTGTAACACAGTTTCGTCGGATTCCTCTCAGAGAACTTAGATTCTCCTGGCGAGAACAAGTTCTCTGGGAGAATCTTCATTTTTTTGGTAGAGCATAGTTAAACAAGGTTGGAGACGCAGGCGCTCCTGTAAAACAATTTTTTTTTTGCCCATATCTCGCTTGGCACAAGGGCGGATTCAGAACTAAATCTTGGTTTAGGCCGCACTGGGATTTGTGTACATTTTCATGCATTTTTGCCAAATTTTCCTGTAATTCCTAGCCATTTTGGTAGTTTTCATGTGTTTCGTTTGCCTTAGAGAGGATAATGGAAAACGCCGATAATTTGGTAATGTTAGTTTGGTTGTCAGCCATATTTACCTACAGTTCAGCAACGCAGAAACCAAAACGGGCCAGGTTTCTCCAAACTGGTGAATTTGGAGAAATTGTTTCGATCAGTATTTCAATTAGTCCCTGTACATAAAGTTAGATGGGGAGAAGGTACATCTTTTGATGAAGGGTTTTGCTCACTTCTGACAAGGCTTTCTACAATGTAATGTATTGTGTAGAACGCTTTTCGGCTTACGATCAGTAAGTTGAGCATAAATATTCGGTTTTTGTTTACGTTGGGTTTCAGGTTTTGACTGCTAACAATTTGACCAGTTCTTGGAAAAAAAAACTTCAGAGAAATTAACAGACAATAAACATACACCAAATGGGGGTAGAAGTTGATAGACAAATTCACTAAATACGCTTCACTATTTTTTTCTTTTTTTAAGCAGCCAGAACCAACTCTGAATATGTACACCCTGTACGCATGCACATCTATATTTTGTAGTGTTTTGCCAGTACTTTGGTTTGTCAGGATCCTCGTGTAAAAGTAGAATTCATGTGTGGCACCCTGAAAGTTTTTCTTTTAATTTGGTCAAACACTCTATGGATCCGGCCATCGTGCTCGGTTTGAGGTCATGGGCTTCTCCTCCACGAGCTTCTTTAAAGATGGTCTCAAACCGAAGCACGATGACCGGATCTCTGAAGTGTTTGGCCAAGTTAAGGTGCACAAACCCCAGAACAATTTTTCTGGAACAATTTGCATTCAGAAAATTGTTCCTTTAATTTTACTTTTATTTTCTTTAAATAACATTACATCACTAGCTGTGACCAGTTCCCTGCAACTTTAACTGATGTCTTCATAGTACCTCTTGTATAGTGGAGTTGGTTTGCAGAAATCAATCCAACATTTCTGTCGTACCTCTGTTAGGTATAAGAGCCCTGCTGTATAATACAATATCGATACCATAATCATTAAGTTAAAAATAATCAACGTTATCCAGGAATCTTTCGTAAAGCCCAAGGGTTACGAGAGATTCCTGGAAAACGTCGAGCATTTTTAACGTAATGATTATGGTATCGATATCTTATTATACAGCAGGGCTCCTATGCCTAACAGAGGTGTGACAGAAATTTTGGAATGTTTTCTGCAAACCAACTCCACTATCGAAGAGGTATTATGAAGACTTCAGTTAAAGTTGCAGGGGACTTTTACTTTTGGTGGATACGCATGTTGATTAACGATTTTATCTCAGCCTGGTTACCTTATAATCAACGTATGAATCTTCCCAACAAAAAGAAGATGCCACGAAAGTAACAGCCTAAGACAATAGCTACGGATTTATTCAGTGAATTGCTTTTTACATAAAATGGAACTAAGAACATTTTAGTAATTAGTCTATCATATGGTAATAAAAGCAATTGGTGAATCCACTATAATCATATTGGTATCCATTTTCCATACTACCGGATTGGTAAATTACTGAATCGCTGTAAAGTTCGGGAGTTAAAAACGATTCCTTGCCACCCACAAATTAATTAGAAAGTTGAAATATTCCACCAATCTTTTTTGGAAATGCTTGTACATCTTGTTGACGAAAATCCTTCTGAGTGGGACGATGAAAGTTTGTGGCATCGGCCTGTTATGCATTATCTCATGAAGGTTATTAACAGCACACCATTTTTCTCATGTCTGGCAAAGATTAAAGGCTACCTCTTGAAGCAGTCGTAAGCCCATGATTTCAGGTTACAATAAAAATCCCAATTGCACAGAAAAAATTATGGAAAGAACGCAGTATGTGAGAAGGTCGTCGGAGAATATCCCAGAAGTTTGAGTACTGCATGAATAATTTTGATGGGTTGTTTGTGAGTTCGGACACTTTGTATGAAGAATCCAGAAACATTTAAACTCTGCAGCTCAGGTTGCCAATACATTGGTAATGACATATTTATTGTTGGTGTATACATGCCAAGTGTGTAGCTTCTAATCAAACTGCTTGTTAGTTGAAGACTTACTGTTTTGCACATAAATAGATTTTGATGGAATTTTATGCAATTACAGTGCTAATGAGAATCGTTAGGCATGATCCAAAAGAGTGATTGTGCAAACAATAATGCTAACCTGTGTCAGCCAAATTATCACAAAATGATCACATTTTTTTTTCTTTTGATTCCAGCTAAACATTCATAAGTTCAAAGCCTGTGCCCGTTTTGGACTGATGCACGTTGTAGCAACCAATATTTGCGTATGGATCCGCACAGTTGTGCGTGAGAGCATGAAAGACATGGTTACTTATGGAGAGGGAGATGTGAGTGAATGGCATGAGGATGCCACTATACTGCGTCACATTGGTAAGTAAAGGCAACTTGGTTCCTACAAAATACTCATAATTCAAGTTTGAGCCTTCAATAATTTTACACATCATCAGCGCTAGGTAGAGAAAGCGTTAATTTCTGGACTATAACGTCAGCCGGCCTTGGCCTCCAGTTCGCTCTCAAGCTCTTTGTCTGAGAAATGCTCTTGATCACTCTTGCTGGCCGTGAGGTCTGTCTTTTTTATAGCTGGGAGGAATTTTCGCCAGCTGTAGGAAAGTTTGTTGCTCAGTTCGGACGTCGTGATTTGACCATTGTGCTGGTAAGCAGATTTTTGCACATTCATGAGGGGCACATATCTTTCTTTCTTGGTGGTTGTTCCAACTCCTTCCTCGTTGACTCTTTCTTGCGTAGGGAGTTCTTTCATGCCCTTCCTTGTTCATGGCTTCATTAATGACTGTCGCTGGGAATCCTAGCTTCAGGACTTTTTCTTTTGCCTTGCTGAACCATATCGTTACATCTTCCGCTTTCATGACTCTAATCCTGATGCGCATCATTTCCTCTCTCATAATCCCCAGGAGTTGGGCTTTCGGGTGACCAGACCAGAACTCGATGCCCCTGCCTGTGTGAGTAGGCTTTGCGTAGGGATCCCACTTTAGCATCTTCCTCCCTCTCTGAAACATTGTGCCTAAGAAGGGTAGATCTTCTGATATAAATTGCAGGTCCTGGGTCCACATATTCGCTTTCTTCTCAACGTCATCCAGCACTGCCTCCCTCCCCATTGGAAACGTTTCATCTTGTGAGCTTGGGGAACGAGGATTATGCCTTGCCAGTTGGTGGCTCCAAGGAACTAGATGTAGATGTTGGCCGTGATCAACTTGAGCATTCCTCAATCCAGTTGGTAGTCCTTCTTCTTCACTTTCTGTTTCTTAGCAACTTTGTTAAACTGGTCCATGACGAGCTAGTGCAAGAGGCTAGAAAAATAACCTTAATCTTTGCCCAGTTTCACTTCACTTAGTCCCCTTTTGGAACCTACTCGCGAGAAACCAGTCCACTCATAGGCCCGATCCCCCTTTGGCCGACGTGATCATTCTAATCGGGTTACTGGGTTTGTGCACCTTAACTTGGCCAAACACTCCAGAGATCCGGTCATCATGATTCAGTTTGAGACCATCTGAAAGAAGCTTATGGAGGAGAAGCTACTTTCCAAGGAAGCTACCGATGGTCTCGAACCGAGCGCAATGACCGAATCCCTGGAGTGTTTGGCCAAAATTAAGGTGTACAAACGTGGTAACTCTTATTAGAATGATCACGTCGGCTAAAGGAGAGCCGGCAGAACGAGCGGCCTGAGATGAGCTGCGAAAGTATATCTGAAGAACTTACGCTATACGGAACATCACTGACTCTTCTATCCAGTTGGTACTCCTTCTCCACTGTCTGTTTCTTAGCTGCATCGTTAAACTTATCCATGACGAGCAGGTGGGAGAGGCTAGTGAACATAGCCTGCGTAGGAAGTCGGTGGTATTCCTTATGGTGCGAGTCCCCCAGATTTACTTCTAGAGCCTACTCGCGAGAAACCAGTTCAAATAAGTAGCCCATGGCCTCAAACCAAGCACGATGGCCGGATCCCTAGAGTGTTTGGCCAAATTAAGGTGTAGAAACCCGACAATTCTTATTAGAATGATTATTTCGGGTAAAGGAGGCCCGTGACAACGAGTGGCCTGAGAGTAGGCTGCAAACGCATATATGAGGGACTCACGCCATAAGGAACACCGTCGACTTCCTATGCGGGCTAAGTGAAGTGGAAATGGACGAGGAGAACAGGTTAAGATCATTTGACATCACGACCCTGTAACCTGTTCCCTAGCCTCTCGCACCGTCTCATCACGGACAAGTTCAACAAAGCAGCTAGGAAACAATAGGTGAAGAAGAAAGACTACCAACTGGATAAAAGATTGCTCAAGTTAATCATGGCCATCTACATCTAGTTCCTCGGAGTCACCTACTGGGAAGTGAGGGAAACCACCATGGGATATTCCGTGTTGTTCAAGGACTGGATCAACACGTCAGTCATCTCACCCTCAAAATGCCTCCCCGTAAACTTTCCTTTGGAGTGAAAGAACATGCACAACCACCATACATGGATACGATCAGAGCACTGTAGCCTTGCACTGCAAGAAAACAAAACTAGACTAAACTAACACCAAAGTCATCTTCAAGTTCAATTCCAACAAGGGAGTACACCTCCTCGCATTGGAGGCCATCGCCATTCAACATTGCCAAGAAAGAAACGTACCCCTCATAAATGTGCAAAAATCTGCTTACCAGCACATTGGATGGATCGTGATGCCGGAACTGGGTAACAAACTTTCTTACAGCTGGCAAAATGCCTCCCCGCTACAACGAGACAGGACGTCACGGCCACCAGCAGCGACCAAGAGCATTTCTCAAGACAGGGAGCTTGGGAGCGATTTGGAGGCCAAGGCAGACTGAGATCTAGTAGGAGATTCAAATGTTGTGGAAGTGGAAGTTGTGGCGATGAGAGGAGGTGGAATTTTTGTGCAAGTCTTTTGACTTAGATTGAAGAAGATTATTTGTAGTAATAATCAAAAATTTGCAGGAAAAGTAGTAAGTTTCTGTATTTGAAGCTTGGACTGATTTTGGCAGAGCGTTTTCAGCTGTAAGTACCGTAATCTATTTAGGTAAATAATAAAATCATGAAGTAGGTAGAAACAACAATCAAGGTACAACATTACGCACTTTACGTATATTGTTACATTGTTTTACACTTTTTATGCTGTGATATGCTTCATATCTCACGTCGCCTATTAAACGCCCATGGGATATTAAAATTAATTCGATAAAAAAAGGTGTGTGGGCCGTAACAAAGTTATAATTGTATTTTTGAATCTTACCTATGTCTAGGGAGAGCGTTTAGCTAGGCCTAACTCCATCACGAAAAATCTGGTATTTATACGATCATTCGCGTACGAGATTTGGGTTCGGCCTAGCATTAACGCACTGTTTTATTCTCATTTGTTCAGGAATTTAAGTTTATTAGTTTATTTAGTTTCTTTATTGTATGAAGCTTTTAGTTAATTTTGGTACAGAAAAACCATGATTTAAGGCAATAAAACATTTGATTTCGTTGAATGTGTGAAGTTTTTAGTCAATTTCTAGCAGAAAAATTACAATCTAAACTGCTTTTTGATCAGAAATCGTGAAATAACCGAGTTACAGCATCCCCCCCCCCCACCTCCAAGGGGGTGCCAGAATTGTACTAACACGGAGTTATGTTAACTCCGGAATTTTCTTAAATATTGACCCCTGTGTGGACCCGGAATTACAGTAACTCTGGATTCGTAATTTTATTTAAAGGTGTCTGAAACAACCCGGAATTGTAATAACACGGAGTTACCATAACTCCTGATTTAATTGATAATGTCCCTGCCTCGCTCTTGCTACCGCGCTCGCTGCGGCTATACATTTAACATCAGAAACCGTGTTACTACAATTCCGTGTTACTACAAAGGTGAAGCTCTTTGATAACTAGCGTGTATCAACCAAACATCAGTTTCGGACATCGATTTAGCCTCTGCTCAGCAGTGATTGGTTAAAATTAGCAGACAGGAGCATCATGAAGCTAGGACGGCCTCCTGTCACTTCCTTAAACAAAGTTGAAAGCCCAGGTAGTTCAGCGGGACG
This sequence comes from Lithobius niger, assembly GCA_023313725.1. Taxonomy (NCBI): domain Eukaryota; kingdom Metazoa; phylum Arthropoda; class Chilopoda; order Lithobiomorpha; family Lithobiidae; genus Lithobius; species Lithobius niger. The sequence goes on along the minus strand of JAHWFP010167549.1, from coordinate 1,224 downwards.
TGGTTGATGAGGAGTGGAAATAGCAGTTGATCAATTGAAAGCAACTACCGTTAGCAAGCCAAAATATAGATGAATGGAATCCCAAACAAGCAGTAGTGTCTACTTTTTAGCTTCCTGAAAGCAGTCCGGTTTTGTGCTTGTTAAGTCAGAGGATTAGAAATGTGCGATGGCTTACATGGACTTAGCAGGGTGTTCCTTGTACGCATTGTCGTTGTAACTCACTATGACTTGAATGTGCCTGTATCAACTTTTAACCTAAAGTGGTGCGAGTTCAAGCCAACTCTAGTCAAAGGGAAGTAAGAAATGTCCATGTACCATTAGTCTCTAATCGTGTACTACTTCTTCTGGAGTATTATTAGAATGTTCACCTTTAACAAAGTAGTGCCCAAACAGCAATAGCGTGAAACCCAGTGATGGGGGTCATCCACAGGCCATGTTATTCTGCTGCTGGCCATTCCACAGATAGTCTGGCACTGGTGACTTTGATCTTCGTATAAAAACCTTAATGCAGTACGTCCATTACTACGTATAAACCATGGCATCAAGAGGATTACAAGCTTTTCTACGTTTAAGTGATCATCTTTGAGCTTGAACAGTATTAGAGAACACAAGCACACTGATCACGTGCTATGTTTGCTGTGTAGAAGAAGGAATGATGAATAAATATCAGTGTTCAGCAAAAACTGCTGGTGCGTGTAAGTGTGGACGCAGTAGCAAGGAAGTTTTTAATTCATTGACTATTGGTTATTTTGACTTACGGTTGCTTTTCAGATGTGCACCGTAAGAAATCAGTAAGGGTGCAAACACAAAACGGTCCAGCAACATAAGGCTGCATTTATAAACTTGATTTTGACACCTAAGCATGACACTAGACATTCAAAAGAAAAACTTTTCCCATGCTCGGCGTTTGTGCACAAGCGTTTACGGTTGTGTTGCAGCAAGAGAACCAGTGTGTGCATTTTAGTGTTTTCAAGCGTCAAGCAAATATCGACTTGAGCGCCTTGAGACCCTCGCAAGGGCTGATGAGTTGCTTGCTTGGATAGGAAAACGGCAGCATTGTCGGAATACAGCAATTCCATCAAAACCACAAGAAAAGAAAAAGTGGTCTGCTGAAAGGTAGAATGAGCAAAAAAAAACGATGCATGCTACTACCTGGCCATGGCACAACCCACATGTTACCGAAGCTTGCTGTCCTAAAATCCTGCAGGGGTAATACAAGATACT
>JAHWFP010167546.1:0-10452 GCA_023313725.1 Lithobius niger | reverse complement strand
CATTCACAAGGAATCACGTACCATGCAAACAGTCATTGGCTTGTATACAGGGTGTTCGGAAATTGGTGTCAAATATTTTGAGGGTCCGCTGTGTGATCAAAGATAAGAAGAAAAAGTCCTATAAACATGGGTCCGGAAATGCACCAGTCTTTAGTTACAGCCCCCCACAAGTTTGGGGTAAACAGTTCTTAAATACCTCGTAATGATTCACCGTTTCCATTCCAAACTCAGGATATGTGCCATATCTTACCTGGTATTTCAGTACTTCATAATACAGTATTGGGTCGCACAACTTATCAGAGGGAGAGGGGGGCTGTAACTAAAGACTGGTGTATTTCCGGACCCATGTTTATAGGACTTTTTCTTCTTATCTTTGATCACACAGCGGACCCTCAAAATATTTGACACCAATTTCCGAACATCCTGGAGGCAACCCACTTACCACGATGAGGCGTTATGATTGAATTATTTCTATAATGACCGTTTGTGTGCAGTTCAAGATAATTGCCCGGATCCAATGAAGTAAATATTTCTTATATATATAAATATTATATATAAATATTATATATTTATATATTTATTTAATATAAATATAGTAAATTTGGAGCGCAAGTAATTTAACGAGCAGTTTGGAGTGGACGACCTACTCAAAAGTTTTGAACCCAGATGGTTTACCTCATCGACTTCTAGGTAAATTTGTGCATTAAAAAAAGATGACCGGCCATCTGGGCCAATTGCGTGACTGAAAAGAGCAAGGTTGCTTACTTACCCCTACCAGCCACTGTGTTGCGAATCTCTTTCCTCGTAGCTTCCCAGCTTCACACCAACGTGCTTCCTATCTCACAGATTTCAGCCCGACTTCTGAATTTCTGCGTGCCTTGCCGCAACGCTCGAACTGCAGCCTTGTAACTTGTCTTGTCTCAGAAAATCTCTTTCCAGCTTCTCTTGACATCGACTCGTTACCAAGGAAATGCAGCCTCCGCTCGATTCATATCTTGCTCGTCGTCTACCCCACTGATCTTGCTATCCAGCCGATAAAAAAAACTGCCGACACTGAAGTGTTCTCGACTCTGCCAAAATCGAGGACCACAGCTGACTTCTTGTTTTTCTTCACCCCAACAAACAGCTTTCACGCATCCTCATTGTTTGACCGCTCTGAAGATTTGACTGAAAGTTGCAGACGGTCTTTCCCAGACGCTGTGAAAGTTCGTAAGACCACCAATGTAAGCTTTCCCTTAGATTGATGCAGACATAATTTCTGCCCATGAAAGTCTGGGGGAGGGGATTGAGGCTTAATGGCGCGTCGACAACTTGGTCATTAGCGCCAACCTCAGTCACAGTGCAGTGGTCCGGGTTGCCACTGCACCACACATTACAGAGATGTTATTCAAACCCCTAATCTAAATCTTGTCATACATGTCTTTTAAGACTCGGACTAGTGTAAGTGGTCTACCCCTTCTAGATCCCAACCACTCTGTGGTTAAATTTATTTATTATTATTTTATTATTATTATGTGTACCTCCTGCAAAAATTGAAAAACACCGGACAGGAAGACAGACTTATCGCCCAACTGACGCGCAATGTCATGCGGAAGATGGAAACGACGACGAACACCATCAAGATGGCGACAATCAACAAGTAAGTGCCGGACCGTAAGTGGCCGTCGACACCAATAACATTCAGAAGGGTCAATCCCCCGCAAAACGAAACAGTGAGTAAGTCGGGTGTGACCAATTCGCAAACGGTCCAACACAACCTCCTCACGGCGACTGCGGCGACACGCCGAGTGCCACTCCTCGACAGTGCCTTTAATGGCCTGTAATTTATTTCCGTCCTCTCTGTCCCACAAGGTTTGCCAAAAAGCGTGTAACCTCAGACGCAGAGTTGGAAAGGCATCTGAGGGAACAAGGCTGAGATCTCTACCGAGAGGGCCAGAACGGGCCCCTTTCACAGCAGAATCAGCTTGTTCATTCCCTGCTATCACAACATGGCCCGGGATCCAGCAGAAAAGCACGGTTTTCCGCTGGCCGGGCAAGCGGGAAAGCAAAGTTTGGACTGGGGTTCAAGCAAAGTTTGTCAAGGGGTTCCGAGGACTGTAATTCGCCAAGGACTCCAGGGCACTCATGGAATCACTAAAGATAATGAAATGCGTGCCCTGAAGGTCAAGGATCCATTCCACCGCCAAACCAAGGGCCAAAAGCTCTGCAGAGAACACAGAATAGCCTGATGGAAGGCGATGGGCAACCGTTACTCCCTTACATACACAAGCACACGCCACGCCAATGTCTGACTTCGACCCATCAGTAAACAGGCGCTGATAACCGGCGTACTGAGAACTCAGCCGCCGGAACTCCTGTAAGTACCTTGCTGGTAGAGTGGAACCCTTCGGGAGGGACGCCTGAGCAAAAATGAAACTGCCACCTGGGACAAGCCAAGGGGCAACTGGCATTCTCCCAAGCCTCAAAACGCAGGGCATTTCAAAAGCTATCTCCTGACAGGACTGCTGGAGCCTATCGCGGAAGTCACCCTTACCCACCCTGCGTCTACCGACTTGCAAGTCTGGCCCAAAAACCATGGACCAAGCAGGACTGGCTTGCACAGCACGCAAACGCACAGCATACTGAATGGCAAGCTGTCGCCGACGAATGGCCAAAGGTGGCTCCGAGGCCTCAGCATAGAGGCTGACCACTGGAGAAGTTCGAAATGCCCCAGTCGCCATATGCAGGCCACTGTGATGCTGTAGCGGCCGAAGCTACGATTTTCAAGGTGCTTGTAACTTCTCCGATATCAATGTGGTTTTGACCTCTAAACTTCTAGTTCGGTGGCGGTTTTTACTTTTACGGAAAACAGCACACGTATGCTACTGGCCCAGCATGGGTAACAGACAGTCATTCGTCCTAACTGTAGGCTAACTAGACAACCTTTTAGAGGGGGGGGGGGTATTCGCTGCCACCAAGTGGGTGTTTCTAAATGCAGCCCTAAGTTTAATTATTAAGTGGTTTTCTTAAGAACTATAACTTCTACATTTAGTCTAACTAGCAGAAAAACAGGCGTTTTACAAACTCAGTGGTTTATTAAAAGGCAAATAAATATAAACAATTACATTTAAAATCAACTAGTGTTAGAACAAGAAAATTGGCTTTTAAATTAAAGCACGACGATTTTTACAACAGGAAAAATCAACAAGAATTTACATGAAATTCAACTCAAACTTCACACAACTGGGTGAAGAGTAAAAACTACAATTTCGATTAGAAAAAGTTTGTGGGACCTCGGGAACCCGTTATTACATGCAAACCGCGGGAATTACATGAAATAAATCTATTTGGTGCAAACCGCGGGAATTACACACAAATAGTCAAGACTATGTTTCTTAAGTCCGACCTAAGATCAAATCTTCAAATCTGTAGATCCTTAGTATCTAGGGAAGCACCCGAAAAATACGTCGTCTAAATGCAGATTTAGTGTTTAGATTAAATTCATAATAATAAACACGGGAAACAAAAGCTGGTTTTTAGAAAGGGACCGTGAACCCTGACGTTATGGCGATGGGGGCCTAGAATGCCGACTATGGCTCCACCTCCATAATTCCCTCAAAGCTAAGGTTAGGTTAAGTTTAAAACTAAAATTTCGAATGGGGTTTCAAAAATTAAATTTTCTAAACTAACACTAGTCTAATACGAACCAACTACCTTTGCCCGGCATGGCAACATTCGGACAGGACATCTCCTATACCGACTGGCGTAGTCACCTCTGGCTTTGAGATCTGCTGAGCGTGTGCTGTGGATGCTTTGAGCTGGGGGGGTTTTATGCTGGAGAGGGGGGAAAGCGCGGACGTCGAGGATAGCTGCGGGGGTCTGATTGGCTGAGGGCCTTGAGAACAATAGAAAAGTCGGCAGCGCAAAGGATTTTTCGCCTGGCGCCGTTTGAAGGAATAACTATGTACTGCGTGACAAAGAGAGGCCGGTAGAGTTAAACTCATTGTTTGGAACGTGAATAAGGCCTTTAATTACTACGGATTGTTTTCTTATTTAACCACGATGTTAGGCATCGCGACTATTGAAGGAATAATCTCAATAAATTCGATTATTAACATTGGGATGCCAGGTTTACTTTGGGAAATTGAATGCCAAGTCGGTTTTGCTAGGGACAACAAAGTACAAACAGAAAAGACGTAAACGAAATGCTGCCTAAGCTCCGGTAGTTGGGATGGCAAAAGATTACGTTAAAAGATTATTATAAAATATAAGTTAAGGTTACCAGCGAATGCTAAAACGCATTTTAAATAGTTGAGTTAATATTTATAGACGTAAAATTGGGTTTTTGGATGTCGGACATTTCTCAAGTGCATCTTAGATCGTCACCTTAAATCTACTTAAGAAATATCAAAACAAAGTATCTGTACATTTATTAGGGAGGTTAAGTAATAAGTACCTTCGTAGAGGAAGCTCTTCCCTCTAAAACACTAAACTAATGTTTTCGGCTTTATGCCTAAGTGAAAATGAAAGCATATACAAATTTTTACGGCATCGGTTTCGTGCGTTTTTCTTAAGGATGCTGTCAAAGTTCTAGAAGGAATTTTCATGTTCTGTTTGCGGGGGAAAACAGATAAAGTTCGTGGCTATTAAGAGCTGTTTAGATGAGACGGATCGGACCATTTTCTTGGAAGATACAGGCGTTTGAATTTCGGGGTTTTTCACGGCCGAGGCACCGAGAAAAAAAAAGTGTCGTTGCCGTAAACGAAGTTTTCCCTCAGGTTGTTGATAGTTTGAGTTGAGGTATCCTCTCAAATCGGGTGAAGAACTCAGGCCTTCTTTACAGCCCCCCCCCCCCCCCCCCAGGGAGATTCTATTTGGGGTTTCTGTTGAACTCCACAATAGAAGCTAAAACAGAAAAGGTTAGTGCACACAAGATATGCCAATGGCTTGAACTGCCAAGCACTGTAATCAAAATTGCAAGAATACACTGTATACATGCATCAGTTGAGAAAATACATCTCCAGTGAGAAAATACATCTCCAGTTTTGAGGAAATACACCTCCAGAGGATACTTAGTCCTATCCCAGGATCGTTCTACAAAGTTTAAAAGGAACACTGGTTTTGCAAAAATTAAAATCGCCGTTTTATATTTTTGGGGGCTAACGATTTTGTGGCTTAATCAATTTTAAAGCAAAGTTAAAATACAAAAATTAAGAACGCTGTTTTTGCAACCACTAACTAAATACTGTCCGCGCTGCTTCTGTGCAGGAAAATCGTACAAGTATTCCGAGAGTGGGGCAAAAATTACAAATATCAAGAAACACACTAGAAATACAAAGTTAATTTTGTTGTAAAAGAATACTGTCAAATGAGGCGTCCCGCCACTTAATCGTTCTCACGAGTCCGGATTATGTCAAATTGTAGATTTTTTTTAGCTGTGAAACTACCGAAAACACGTCGCCGTCCACCCTCAACCTAGGCTACGATAGCGGTTAGAAGAGAATATTCTATGAACACGTGGTAGAACACCGACTCTATTTAACAGTAACTAATACCACTAGAATGGTTTAAGGTTACCAAACAACTTATACATACAAATACATCACTAGGAGGTTTGTGGATAAAAACGCAACAACCTTCTAAACAGGGCTATCCTTTTTCTCCCAGGGGTAGAAAGACGGTTTTTTTATAAAGAAAACCATTTCGTATAAAACTTAAAGAAGAACTAATCGTGGACAGATTACAATTCCCATAGAATACTCCTAATGAATATTAGTAAACGTATCGTACAATCTTTGTAAATATCCTTCCACAGAGGAAGGCGGTGATAATGACAAAAAGAGCAAGCATAGGCACTTAAAATTTAGGTGTGAAGTCCAAACACAGGGATTAACTGGAAGTTTCTTAAGGGTGAGCTTCCAACAGACCAAAATGTCAAAATAGAGACACAAATCTAATTTTCGGTCAATTTTTTTCTGAAAACAAAATGTTTGAACAACTTTACTGTTTAAACAAAATACCGGCTAAGTGTGTCGGCATTGACATGTTTCTTTCCAGGTTTGTACAGTCTCTGAAGTTTAAAATTAAAATTTCAACATGTACACTATTTAGGTTTAGTTGCTCCTAGATGGAGCCACGCTTGTATTGGCCTACAACTCATTATTTAAAATAAGCTAGCACGGGAAAACACTGGGTTTAGGTTTTCGTTCTTAATTGCAAAAAAAACTCTTGTTTAGAAAAATTAAACTACTTTAGGTTAGGTTTAAGAACCTTCATTTTATTGGTAACACCTATTCAGTACTAGAGCCATAATTAGGCCTTAATTTCCACCCTAGACTGACATAGAGTTCACACTAAAACATTGGTCCTAATTTTAACGAGGATCAGAGAAAAAAAAACTAGCATGTTTAGTTGTTCAGTAAGGAGACCTAATACAAGGTTTTACATACTCATAAACTGAAAAAAAAACTACACTTAACTTAGATCAAATTTAGGCAAACTGATTTTACCAAATTCGGGGTAAAAATTAAAACATTCAACAGAAGTACGTTTTCTGCCGATCGTGGGTTGCATACAATTGTCTAACATTAGGTTAGGTTGTGATTTGTTCCTTGAAACAAGCCAACTTGTGAAGCTGGTTTCACGAAATTCCGGTTTTTCGGACATGGACAAACTGTTGCTTACATCACCGTCCGAAGAGCTACGTTTTAATTTTACCTGAACACCATGACGACGCTGTAGCCAATCATGAATTGTTGGGGCGTGGTCAGATTCCACTTGCTGATGTGGTACACGACGTCGGCAAGAGGAATTTTTAATGAGCTTCTTCTCATCCAAAAGTTTTGCCTGTGAGGGCTGAACGACGATAGGTTGCTGTTGGGGGGTCTTTTGTGGCTTGACCAATCCCTCAGGATGTGGGGGGTCCTTCCCGTGGCTACGGGCCTGGGTTTGTTTACGTTTGCGTGAACGTTTCTTGGGTTGGCTCATGCCATTGTCTGCATTATCCGACTTTGTCGGGGGCGTTGCCACACGATCGGGGTCGAGGGCAGGTTCACGTGGCTTATGCTTTGGCTCGCGCAAAAGGTTTAATGCATTAATTCCGTTTACGCCCAGTACGATTTCGAAAATAGAACTGGCTGCTGACGAGACACAAGCTACTGTTTTTAATACTGTACCGTCAGTTAATTTTAGACGCAAGTTAACCTGACTCAACTCTACAATATCACTGTTTAAAATAGTCTGACACCTGACTGTTTGTTTTAAACGTGGCCACTTTCTGGCCAATTTAGAGCTGACAACATTTACACAACTGCCGGAATCGCAAAGAATTTTAATATTACGTTGGCCTACGAAACCATTTACGGTACTCGACTGTAAAATTTCCCTGGCATTTTTACCTACAAGAAAACATGCATTAGCTTGCTCTGGGGGGTTTTGGTTAAGTTTGGGGCAGCGATTACGCAGGTGCAAAAACGATCCGCATTCATAGCACGATCTACCGTTAGGTTTACTAAAGTTAGATTTTACACTGTCGCTACTATCAGCGTTAGCATCTGGGCTAGTTGCGCTGTCACTGTTACTATTCTTAGTCCCAACCGGGTTAGCTAAGGAATATGGTTTTGTTTATCAGTTCTAGAGTTGGAGGAAGCTTTAGAAGCTTGACTACCTGAATGAATGCTAGCTTGCACTTTGCCACTTTTATTAGAAAAATCTGCAGAGATTTGTTTATTGTGAGTTGTAAATTCGTCACAAAGTTTTGCTGCCTCGGCCAACGTGCCTGTCTTAATTTGATCCGGGAGCCATTTGCGGAGCGCAATTGGGCAGGCTTTCGTGAACTGTTCTAGTAAAATTAAATTCACTAGTTGGTCATAGCTTTTATTCACCTTAGCTAGTGAGACCCAACGGGAAAACAAGGTTTCCAGATTGAAAGCGTAGTCATGAAATAATTGCTCCGACAATTTTTCTAGGGAACGAAACTGGGATTGCACTGACTCTTTAGTTTGTACAAACCTGTCAAGAAGTTTAGTCTTAACGATCTCGTAATCATGCATGTCAGCATCTTGGAGCTGGTCACACACTTGGATTAATACTGAACCTAAAAGAGGTTGTAAGCCCACCACCCATTCCTCTTTGGGAATTTTCTGCGTTAACATAGTTCTCTCATAAATTTTAAGGAAACTGTTAATTTCTGAGTCGGACGTCCATCTATTCACTAAACGTACAACATCGGCAATTTTGCCTGGTTTGCTTACTGGATCTCGTTGAGGGATCGGGGTTACTGTACCACTAGATGGTCCAGAACTAGCAGAATTTAGCCTAGCTAGTTCAATCTGCTTATCGAGCTTTAGTAGCTCTTGAGCGCTAGAGCGTTCTCTAATTTGCGCTTCACGGTCACGTATTTGTGCCTCTTGATCGGCTAAAGCAAGTTCATGTGCTCTACGTTTGTCACCTTCGGCAATTTTTAAAGCTTCTAACTTTAATTCTTCTGCCTTTAAGAATAGTTCATTCTCCTTTAAAGCATTTTCTTTCTTAGTTTGAATGGCTAAGTCTCTTCGGTCAATAGCACTCTCTAGAGTGTCGGCAAGTTCAGTTAATGAAATTTTATCATTTTCAACTGCATCACGTAAATTTTTAAGTGATATTAGTTTAGAGTCACTTGCTGCTAAACCTAAGTCCAAACAGGCTTTCTTAAGCTCTTTGTTTTTAAGACCTTCTACAATTTCGTCGAAAGTAGCCATTTCGGGAAATTTTAACCTTACGTTCAAAAATACAGCTTGTATAAATGAAATACGGAAGTAAATTGCAGCCGCAAAATTAATTCAAACTTTACGTTAAGACTGAGCACGAATTTAAACGCTTCTCATCTTAATCCAGTAAGCTTTAGCAATGGAAAACACTTTTTAACGACCCCTAGCTTTGGTGTATAAATAATTAAAATACATAAATGCTTCTAACTATAACACTAGGCTTGGCGGCCAAAGCATATCCTATGCACACTTACCCAGAAAACACAATCACTGTGCGGTCTGTCTATCCACATCAGGCCAATCGTCCCACCGTCGATCGGTAACACTGGATTCCACGGGCGTCGTACTAGAGCGTCTCTGGATATCCCTCACTGCGGCGATGGTCGTCTCATCTGCGGGCAGTCGTCTGTGCAGGAGCCCCTCGTCCGTGGTCGGCTGGTCTCTCCTCACAGGGTTGCGGGGTTTGATGCTCGCATCTCGGCTAGGCAGGCGTCCACTCGGTGAAGCTGCGTCTCCAGTCGTCTGACTCCAGGAACGGCGTTGTCACTGGGGCGGGGAAAGCATTGATTTGTAACTGCAATGCGGGCATCTTTTTCGGGGGACTATAGTGACTGAGTCCCGGACATCTTTTCCTTGCAACTTACGTCCAAGTTGCGACTTGACAGATTGAAGAGTTGTTCATCTGTAGTAGCATGGCAGGGGGGAAACGCTTGACGGAACAGCACCTGTTCATCCCACCGCTGCCACCAGATTGTAGCGGCCGAAGCTACGATTTTCAAGGTGCTTGTAACTTCTCCGACATCAATTTGGTTTTGACCTCTAAACTTCTAGTTCGGTGGCGGTTTTTACTTTTACGGAAAACAGCACACGTATGCTACTGGCCCAGCATGGGTAACAGAGAGTCATTCGTCCTAACTGTAGGCTAACTAGACAACCTTTTAGAGGGGGGGGGGATTCGCTGCCACCAGGTGGGTGTTTCTAAATGCAGCCCTAAGTTTAATTATTAAGTGGTTTTCTTAAGTACTATAACTTCTACATTTAGTCTAACTAGCAGAAAAACAGGCGTTTTACAAACTCAGTGGTTTATTAAAAGGCAAATAAATATAAACAATTACATTTAAAATCAACTAGTGTTAGAACAAGAAAATTGGCTTTTAAATTAAAGCACGACGCTTTTTACAACAGGAAAAATCAACAAGAATTTACATGGAATTCAACTCAAACTTCACACAACTGGGTGAAGAGTAAAAACTACAATTTCGATTAGAAAAAGTTTGTGGGACCTCGGGAACCCGTTATAACATGCAAACCGCGGGATTTGGTGCAAACCGCGGGAATTACACACAAATAGTCAAGACTATGTTTCTTAAGTCCGACCTAAGATCAAATCTTCAAATCTGTAGATCCTTAGTATCTAGGGAAGCACCCGAAAAATACGTCGTCTAAATGCAGATTTAGTGTTTAGATTAAATTCATAATAATAAACACGGGGAAACAAAAGCTGGTTTTTAGAAAGGGACCGTGAACCCTGCCGTTATGGCGATGGGGGCCTAGAATGCCGACTATGGCTCCACCTCCATAATTCCCTCAAAGCTAACGTTAGGTTAAGTTTAAAACTAAAATTTCGAATGGGGTTTCCAAAATTAAATTTTCTAAACTAACACTAGTCTAATACGAACCAACTACCTTTGCCCGGCATGGCAACATTCGGACAGGACATCTCCTA
>JAHWFP010167543.1:0-19849 GCA_023313725.1 Lithobius niger | reverse complement strand
CCTCGTCGTTTTTTGGTATCATCGCTTGTGCCATTTTGTGAGCGTCCCGTGAGGGATAACGAGAATAAATACAGAAAAATGAATGTTGTTTAGCCCAGAACAGATTTTTAACTGCTACCGGAAAAAAAAAAAGAGCTGTGATAACCGAAACAATGAGCTGTGGCAAAACTTATCAACGAGCTGCTGATAACGAGCTGTTGATAGACTGGTATGTTTGGCTGTCCTTTCCAGCTTATCTTGGTGTCAAGTAAGCTTATCTTTCGAAATTTCTCTACTCGATCACGCTTTTGGGGTGTTAAATTAAAGTTAAAATAAGGCGACACATTGTAATAAACAGGTGTAAGTCATATTAATTATTTACCCTTTAACTTAACGCCGCAAAAGAGTTATCACGATGAGTAAATTTAAAAGATAAGCTAACCGGGCAAGGTTAACGTAGTGTGTATAGCGTAGTGCTCTGATTAACGTGTATACGTACATTTTTTATTTTTTTTCCCTAAAAAGAACAAATATTAGATAAAACCGATAAAAGCAAAAATATAACATGCGAAAAAGGCACGAGATGTTTCACTGCAGTTATAAGTTAGTGTAAGGTTTGGCCGTATCGTTCCATTCGAACACGTAATGACAGCTATTAAATAATTATCTGCAATTATGGGTCATTACCCCGTTCGGCAAAGAAGAACTTTTTGTGACACAATTGCGAACCTTGGAACACCGTGAAGCAACAAACTTTGCCAAGAAGACTGTAGTTCCATTCTTTGCAACAGTATACTTAGGTTTGGCGGGAAACTTGCTATTTAAGAACAGAACGTTTACCGCTAGGGACACTCGCAAAAGGTAGCTACAAGCGGCAGAGAGATGCTCTTTGTCGTCTTGTAGGACACATTCATGTTGATCGATGTCACGTTGTAAATAATTCTTGTTGTACATAATGCTGAAGGAGAAAGTAAATTGGATCATTTGTTTGCAAGCGTGAGTCGACCCATTGAATTTATATTAGTTAACACAATCCTAAAAACATCTGGTGGCAAGAAATGGTACTAAATTGGTAAATATCAAATTCTTTCTTTTTATTAAGTAAAATGTTGTATGCAATTTATTATGCTTTTTTAACTTACGAGTTAACCAAGCGGCTGCAGCGACTACCTATCACAACTGGTCTTCTGTACACCTTCGCCACTTTCGAAAATGTTGAGGTGCACCCCTCTATCACGCGCTGTAACAGCGATCTCTATTATATAATCTAAAAGTAGTAATCATCACAATTGCCGGTTAAAAATGTCATAGCTTTTAGACCTAGTTTTAGTCTTCTGTACAACCGTACCGGCTGAGAAGACTATTGCAACGACTTTGTCCGTCCGTCGCTTTTTTCAACTTCGCAACACTACCAGATATATGAGACGACCATTGTTTACAACGTTAGATTCAGTGTGAGAAGTTAGTTAAATAACATGTCAAATTGAAACATCCTTACTTCCTTATAGCTAATATATTTCTTCGACTTAACTAAATTAATTAATAACATTTGATCGTCGAATTGAAATCCTAAGATAATCCTAAATTCTCCATTAGGCCTATCTGATGCTTGCGAAATTAAAACTGCATTAAAAAAATTAGGCCTAAAAAATGAAAATTCGGCATAAAATCATGTTACTACGGCATCGTCAAGTTGCTACGAGTCGCTGTAGCAATGTTCAAGTTGCCATTTAACGTCTAAAGTATTATTCGGTGCGATTAACTTGGCGAATGTTTTGGTTTGTTGATGTGACTCCTTTGAAGGGCCGAACCATTCGGAACTTGGCGGCCCCTTTTACCAGTTTTGGTTTTTGATATGATATCACTCCTTTTTTTTAAATTGTGTATTGATTCAACTCCACTACCGTGCAGATGAGTAATAAAGTGCCACGTCAACAAGAAATTGGTTTTCAACAATTTGCTAGAGTCCGGCCACTGAAAGAATGACTCGGCGTTCGTCGAATATCGCGCGTTTTTGCCAGTAGGATAGGTGCACCTTGCCAACAGCAAGTTCAATCGAACCCAAACATGGCGTCGAATTCGACTTCGTTAGCGAAGCGCGGTAAAACTTAACACAGTCAAGCTCGGGAGATGTTTAAAACGTCGTCTAGTATTTCGAATCCAGGGTGAGTGAATTTGGAGAGGATAGAACTAACACACAATCCAGAAAGTGTGCAGTGGCTGCTAACTGGAGTGCTGTAACGTTTTGCTAAATTGCTACACGTCTCATGCAAGGTGCGTTAAGCCTATATATAGCTTTTCCGGGCAAGTGATGTAGAGACGCCGGGAAAAAAAAAAGGCCGCGTCGATCACCCATTTCGCAGCTCAATTTTTTCGTCACGTCAATAAGACGTATTATTGTAGACATGCGTACAAATAAACAACTCCCTATTGTTAAGAAAGTGTTGGCAGAGCAAAGGAATGCTTGGAGTTCGCTGGAAAAAGGATAGCCGACTTGTTAGAAGTCTTGGTAAATAAAAATAAAAATCCATTGTGCTCTTATTTGTGTTATTTCCCAGCTGCTGATTACACTGTACTGTATTACAAACTAAATTGACAAATTGGCATGAGGATTGGTGGGGGTTAGGTTTTCCATATTTTTATGGTAGTAATCGGCGCTATACAGCAATTAAAGTAAGAAGCGGAGGTAAAGAAAACACGGGATAACGATGCACCGATTCCTTGTTTCGTGCTACGATTCAAAATGTATGTCAACAGAACAAATCAGTGAGAGAAGATACGTGCAACACTACAGAGTTAACGTCTGGATACAAGAAATCTCACGAAACAATAGGGAGTGGACAAAACAGATGTTTTTTTTGTAGCTTCTCTTTGTAAACAAACGAGAGGTCAACGAGAGAGTTTGACAACTAACACTGTCTATGTTATTTGTTTCGCCGTTTATCTAGGATTTACACACGTTTCAAGATAACACATGTAAATTTATTGTAAACTATTTTCGACTCGCCAGGCTTTTGTTATCGAAAGTAATAGAACACTGTCGAAATCACGAGACGGCTACGGCCGATTTAACAGTTGCCGTACGCAGTCCAACAGTTTTTCGTGTTAGGTAGTAAGCTTATTTTAGACACGTGGAGCTCGTTTTATTCTACATTTGTCGTATTTTACTTAACCTTTATTTAATAAAAAAAATTAAAGGGATTTAATTTAATATTTTACTATTATTTTGTTTGTTTGGATTTTGGGCAGCTGAATTTGGATGGCTTGCCTGCGTTACTTGTTGCCTGGCAACCATAGGGGAGGATGAATGATGCTTTAAGAGCGAGCGACGTTTATATTTTCAGTAACGAACCTTGTTTTTATATCGATTTTAAAAGTACTTCTAGTGGAACAAAAATTTTGTCACTTCACTATGTTATGAGAGGAACCACAAATTATCTTTCTTTACTGCTAAAATTATTTTATGTGTTGACGTAGCCATAACAACGTCTCAAAACGATCATTCAAATTGAATTCATTGCTGATGCACAGACGACCTCGATCCGATCGTATACGTAGCGCTGCCAAACCATGGAAGCATCCTTGGTAATGAATGGCCAAGAGTGCACCTTGCATGCACCTAAACCAAGCAAGCGAGATCACGACTTAAAACAATCGATGATAATATCAAGTCATTCTCTTAGTGGCCCTAGTATACTACCTTTTGCCTATAGGCCGAACCATTCTCAACTTAATCACCTCTTTATTGGTTTTTGGTTTGGTTTAATTTTGTTGTAATTTGTTGTATTTAGTTAGTTTTGGTGTGTTAATATCACTCCTTTGAAGGGCCGAACCACTCTCAACTTGGTGGCCTCCTTACCAGTTTTTGGCTTTGTTTATTTTGCTTTGCTTTTACACTTGGTTTATTTTTCGTTAATTGGATTTTCTTTGCAACGTTGTTTAGATTTATTTTGATACACTAGTGTGTGCCTCGGCACGTACGTCAGTACACACGTCCTCATTGTCCGAAATTTGGCCGTCCAATGAGATACGATGCCGACAATACTAACAATGGTTATAACAATATCTTCTTACTTACGCGCCCTCCCACGCCATCCCTGTTACGCCCCCTGGCTCCAAACCATAAAAGGTACGCAGTTCGTATTGTAGTGCACTCATTCGTCCAATTTCATAGCTGGAAGCCTTCCCGTTATCTCGGAATCGATGAATAATCACCTTATGGGATTTAACATGCGGATGAGCGGACGAGCTAGCTAGCTAGTTAGTAACACATTTTCAACGTTATTGAGGGGCAGATTTTGCATTGAAAGCAGCATAGCTGGCATTCAAACACGAGTTAAATTTTGTCAGGTGGGTCATTGATCTTGATTTCAACACAATTTAAGCTTTTGTACCGCATTATTATTTTTCCGCAAGTACATGAAATGTGCCCAGCTATGCTTCAAGATATAAGACACTGACGCAATGGCGTCGCGCTACAATGGTTTACAACCTCGACAATTGAATTGATGTGATGTTTGTTGTGATGTTTGTTGCCTAATTTGGCGCGACACACTAGCGTGTGTCTAGATTTATCGTACTACACTATAGTGTGTGTTTCGGCACGCACGTCAGTATACACGTTGCCACTGTCAGAACTTTGGCTGTCCAGTGAGAGACGATGCCGACAATACTAACAATGGTTATAACAATATTTTCGTACTTACGCGCCATCCCACGCCATCGTCGTTACACCCCTATAGGCTCCAAACCATAAATGGTACGTAGTTCGTATCGTACTGCAGCCATTCATCCAATTTCATAGCTGGAAGCCTTCCCGTTATCTTGGTATCGATGAATAATCACTCTATCGAAATTAACATAGGGACGAGCGGACTAGAATTAGCTAGCTAGCTAGCTAGCCAGTTACACATTTTCAACGTTATTGAGGGTCAGATTTTGCATTGAAATCAGCTTAACTGGCATTCCTGCACGAGTTAATTTTTGTCAGGTGGGTCATTGCTCTTGATATCAACACAATTAAGGCTTTTGTACCGCATTATTATTTTTCCCCAAGTACCTGAAATGTGCCTAACTATGCTTCAAGATATAAGACACTGACGCTATGGCGCCGCGCTACAATGGTTTGCAACCTCGACAATTGAATTGATGTGATGTTTGTTGTGATGATTGTTGCCTAACTTGGCGCGACGCACTAGCGTGTATCTAGATATGTAGATGTATAATACAAAAACTTATGTAACTTAGGTAACATCATGCTAAAAATGTAATATTGGAGCATGATGTTACATTTTGAAGCAACATCATGCTCCAGTTTTTAAAAAATGGAGGGTCGAAAGACGAAAGAAATGGCGAAATCTTTTACCCCAGTTTTGACTTGAGGCATTATTGGAGAAAAGCTTCCACATTTGAAATCAATATGCTCCAATTTCATTTTTCCCCCTTGATTCAGGGGATCTTAGGGTAATTTTTGTCCTCATTTCGTGACCTTTGGGTTCCTTTTGTCCTTTAATCTGGGATCTTATGGACTCTTACCTACAAATTTTGGACCTTCGAAATTTTTAAAAATTCTTAAACAAGTTTGAGTTGGAAAATATAGTTGTTTCTGCATTAATAGAAACTCAAATCGTAGTGGCGATAGGTTAACAGAAGAAGAACTACAGAAAATCAAACAGCTAACTAATTTTTTCAAACTCAGTTTTTAATTTTGCTATCTGTACCAGGTTTTCATGAAGTGTAAGGAATTAGCCCACGTTTCTGTTTTAACTAAAACCGTGACACTAATTGGCTAGCAACTGAACTTTGTCTAGCTGAACTAGAACTGAACATGATTTTTTGACATTATTTTTTATATCACGACTTCAGACGGCTATAACTTGGGAGAAGTCCTTACTAAGTTATGTTTTATGCAGACTTTATTGATGTTTCTGCTTTACCGAAGAAACGTTTTAACTCCTGGCAGTGATGTTGCGTTTTGGTTTATTAATATATCAGTAACTTTTCTACTCCCCCCCCCCGCCCGGGGCCCCCAAAAAAAAAAAAATACCAGTTAGTAATTGCTTGGAACCCCTTCTGAGCGGCACTGTCTAACAGAAGAACTATAGGAAGTAAAATAACTAACTCAATTTTTAGTTTGGCCAACTGTGAACGATTTTTGCGAAGTTAATCATGACTTCAAACTACTTCAAACTGCTGGGATGCAGTTTTCTGCATATTTTGTTTTTACTTTCTACATGATCTATGATACTTTTAAGTCATGGTGGTGACGTAGCAAACAAACCGGCCGAGTAAATTTTCAATTTCGCCAACTACGCACATTTTCGCAGAGCTTCTTTCTGTTTTCTAACTCGATACGGCCAAGCGCTCACATAGCTAATTCTTTCCAGCCGCGTGGTTATAATATGAGGAGAGCTGCAGGGAAGCAACGATAAACCTTCAGGGGCAGCGCTTCTGTTACCCCCACGCTACACAGAAGTGTTGCGAATACTAATGGGAAAAAAATGAATTTTGATCTTTACTTTCAAACTGACTGAATGATGATAATAATTAACCAGTACTCATGGAAACGGGAGTTTGCAGTGAAAATTTATCTGAGTATGCCAACTCGACAACTCGAATTTGCGAACTGCATGTATATCTTGGTCTGTTGGGGGGGGGGGCCGCCCAAGCCCATCCCCCCCAGTCGCTACGGTACTGTTTACTTGGCAAAGCACAACCTCCTGAGTCCCAGAACAAACGTGTTTTCGCTACAAGATGGGCAAAAAGGAAGTCGCTATACGCGCACCGAAGCTTTGTGAGGGCCCCCTGAACGTAGCAAAAGTATAAGAAGTGTAATTGGCGAATCTCACCCTATGTCTATGTTACATGATATAACGTTTCTGATTGGTCGGAACACAGTAAGAATGCTTCAGCAACAGATGATTGAAAGAGACCTCGGGAGCAAACAATTCAGGAAACAATACGATTGGGAAAAAAAATTCTTTGTGAAGCCACGTGCTCATGTCCAAAGTGGCATGTAACATACTAGGAATTTCTAAATGAAATATTTTTTTTCAATGAAATACAGTATAGTAATCTTTTAATTATTGTATTTTTGTGTAACGGGGGGGGGGGGGCCTTTGCCCGGGGGAGGGGCGATTGCCCCCTTTGCCTCCTTATAAATCCGGCCCTGGTGTGAAGTCTTAGTCGGTGGGATTAACTTGTCGAAAGAACTTGGCGTTTGATATCACGAATTCAAACGGCCGAAGAACTTGATGGGCACCCTTAACAAATTTTGTTTTGGAGGATATATCACAATTTTTTTGTACAAATTGATAAGATCCACTATTTTCTTAGCAGTTACGAGACGAAAGGCCAAAAATCCAGTTTGACTGTCCTTTTTTTTCTGGCTTTAGTTGGCTTTCATTAGAAGGTTTACGTGTGTCTTTGTCGAGTATTAATTTGTCCCATTATTTAGCAGTGGAAAAAGCAACAATTCTTCATTCGAGCCGTTGTTATCGTTCTGCGTACTGATGCCTCGCAATGAGTCTCGGGGAGCCCTTATGGTTTGGGGTGTGGTCCTTATGGTTTGGGGTGTGGTCCTTATGGTTTGGGGTGTGGTGGTCAGCAGGGGTGAATAGAGTTATCCGGATGGGTGCTTGGCTCTTTGGTAGTTAGCGGTAGTTAATTTAGCTAAGGTTTTAGAGGGAACTGATGGAAATCAGTCCGTTGTTTAAGGTCCAGTAGTTTGAATAAATCTAACTCAAAATCTCATACCTTAGTATATCATTGTTGTAAGCAAAACATGTTCATTGTTGGATTATTGCAAAGTTGTCCCTCTCATCGTCGTGGGACAGTTATCTTAGTTTTTGGTTCGTGCTTCCTAAAGCAACAGCAATAAATGCAACCTAGTTTTGTTACGTGCTCCCTAAAACACCACCACCACCAACAACAACAACAGCAGCAGCAGCAGCAACAACAACAACAACAACAACAACAAATGCAACCCATTTTGTGTTCGTGCTCCCTAAAAACAAACAAAACAACAAATGTCAAAGATTCCGTGAGGAGAAGGACTTTGTGGTGCCTCGTGCTCATGTCGATTAAGGCATGTGAAAGATCCTGGATTCTCCGCTCGGATTTTTTCAGCTAAATTATCCCTCTCATCATCGTAGATAACCCAGACTCTAATAATGACATTTAAGTTGCCAGGCGACCAAAGTCTCCCGATCAACGTACTTTCAGTCTTTTCTCTCCCATTGTTACTTATACTCAGGTGGCTCAGGCTCTCGTTATAAAATTCAATTCAATGCAATGCCTGTAAACAGACTAAGCTGTAAAAGACACAAGTGTGTGGTCGCAATGCTTATATATATATGTATATATATATATGGATAGGACGGACGTTATTGTTACCGTTGAAGTTTGTCGGACTACACATTAGCGTGTGTCTTAATAATGCCAGTGGCACTGCTTCAAGATGAAAAAATCTGGGTGTCATCATTGATCCTAGAAAAGAAGCCAGGTATTTGGACAAGATCTCCAATGCACTAGACCACTCTGCTAATAACTCGACACTGCCATAATTTATTATTACCAACAAGATAATTACAGGATAGTATGGTCTAGTGAAAATGATCTAGTGTATTATTGTAGGTCCAATCCAAACACCCTGGTTAAGTTCCATGACTCACGATGGCACGTGAATTTTTTCGTCGTTATCACTTGTCATCCCTAAGCCGTTCAAAATACTGGCGCCACTGTGTTTATTACTTTATTAATAAGGTTTACAGCTAATTTTGTTTCTCTAATTAAAAGGAACCAACCGTAAAAGTAAATGGGATGTCACTAAGGAAAACTTTTAAAGGTTTTTCTGTCGTGATAGCCCATCGATATTTACGGCTATTCATATATATTTTAGTTTATCCCGTTCGAAGGCAATTTTAGTATTTTGGGGATGTTAGCTGGTCACTAAACAATATCACTGCAAATAAAATTCATTCCCGATTGATGAAATATATTCATTAAAATAACTATTGTGGTACGGTAGACATGTGAGAGTTAGCATGGATAGGATTTCATTCGGGACAATTCCTTTTGTACGTGTTTATTGCATCACTTTTTTGCACGCTGTATTTGGTTGTTGGTGTGTGCGTTCCCGGTCCTGTTACCCGGAAGTGTCTAAAGTGTGGGTTATCGGCAAAAGTGTGGGATAACTTGATAACCCACACTTTTTGCGACGGCGCACACTTCCGCTCACGGTTACCGAGATTTATACCACGGCTGTGACGTCACGCTAACTCAACGCCATGCTAAATTTCCGTTGGTTAAATCCCGTTAACCAACACCGGGAGTGTGCGTCATCGCAAAAAGTATGGGTTATTAAGTTACCTCACACTTTTGCCGATAACCCACACTTTTGCCTATAACCCACACTTTTGACATTTCTGGATCACGCGACCGGGAACACACACCAACGACCAAATACATCGTGAAAAAAAAAATGTAACGCAATAAAAACGCCCAAAACTTAATTACTTAAAAGGAATGAAATCCCATCCCTGCAAACTCTTATACGTCTGGCCAATATCTAAGCCATTCAGGCTGCGTTAACTCCCCATTCCCTCCACAAACTAAAATGCAATGACCTTCATTCATACCGCTACCCTATTACCTAGTTTTTAAACAATTCTCAAACTACAAACGCTCAAAATGAATTACATACCTTCCCAGAATGTCATTCTATCCCTGTAGCCTTTTATCGAAGTTCTATCACTCCGAAAAGCTTCGAAAACACAAGCGACCTGGCTAGCGTGAAATACGGCGAAACGATGCTGCGTATCCTTCCTGCCCACTCCCCCACAAAAGGAAGCAAACGACTCGTTGGTCTACCAACCACTCCACCCTCAGTAAACTAAAATGGAATGACCTTTAGTCTTTTCGAGAAATTTTTCACAAAACACAAACACGTTTTAATTAAATACGAGTTAGCTTGACGTTCCAACCGTGATATAAATATGTTATTTATGAAGAACTATTGGTTATCGATTTTTAAACCACGGCTGCGATGATTTGGCCGCTCGAGATGCAAATCGTCTCGGGGGCTTCGCCCCCTCGACGTATTTGCATGTCTCGCAGCCAAATCATTGCAGCCGTGATTTAAAAATCGATAACCAATAGTTTTTAACCAATAACTATTACTTAACCTACAGAAAAATAGCGTGGCGTTTAGTTAGCGTAACGTCACAGCCTTGGTATAAAGATTTACAGTAACTCATAATCAGAACGGCAAATGTGTTC
The DNA here is from genome assembly GCA_023313725.1 of Lithobius niger. Lineage (NCBI taxonomy): Eukaryota > Metazoa > Arthropoda > Chilopoda > Lithobiomorpha > Lithobiidae > Lithobius > Lithobius niger. The sequence continues at coordinate 9,592 of JAHWFP010167543.1, read as the reverse complement.
ATGTTGCTTGCACTACTAGTTTGCTGAATTCTTGCAGTCAATAAACATGTTGGTCTTGGTCCTGTTACGAAAAAGGTCACTGTGTTTGGCTTGGTCAAACGCTTGGGTCTAGTAGTAGTCCAGTTGTTGAAAGCGGAAATTTTCTGGCCAACATCGGGGAAGATGTGGAAAATGGTAGCTTGGAAGAAGGTCAACTACTTTTGTTGCAGAAACCTCCAACGATGTAGCTCTTTTTGTTTCAACATCACCAGTAGCTTTTGGAATTCTCCCTGCAAACTCATTAATATTTAGTTGTGAACTATGGTTGTATCTGGCATATGATTGCAGTGGAAGAGAACTGGTTGACTAATCTGGAAACCGTTTCACCAGAAAAAAAGTGCTTACTGACGACTCACGTACCATTTTGCAAACTATGGTATCAAGCAATGTACGTGTATGTTTTAAGTGTTGCAAACGTAAATGAACATTCACAATTTGTATTATTAAGTTTGGAGCTTTTTTTTTTATTCAATAACATCAGAAGTACGGTACCAATCGTGAAACACTGCTCATGTTCGGTGGGAGTTTTACAATATAAAATAATGAAATGAAATTTTCATAGACAGTTTTTGTCGCCTTTTTACTTGCTTGCATTCAATTCAAGAACAAAAACACACAGATCAACAGCATTACTTAAATATTAATTTACTGAATTTCAATTTATAATTTCAGCATTAATGAAAAACTCTAGGTTATTATAAAGGCTTTGACTTCCTTTTGTAGCTCCAACTTTCTCAAAGTGCCATAAATTAAGTGAAATGTATACAACAAAACCTTTGTAACGTCGTAATCTAGCCGTCTTTCGTGTTGTTAAACAGGCAAGAAGCTTACAGTCTTTATGTTGTTAACCTTATTCTTTATTTTTCGTTTCTTCATCTTATTACTTCATAAAAATGTTTCGTAATAAATTGAACATGCTTGTAATTGCTTACATTTTTAATGTATGTTCTTTAGTACATTTGAGTAGAAGAACTGCCATACGTATTCCCCATACGTATATTTACTAGTTGATTTTCAACCTTGTGTAGCCTACGTCTTTCAGTTTTTTCCATCCGTACAATTCCGTACACTTTTTTTACAGTACACTTTTTTTCACAGTATTCAGTTTTGGTATAAGATGACTTAATTTTTTTTAATATTTCCTCGACGTTTTTGATATTTTTTTCAACCATTTCTATTGTCAGGTATCAATCTGATGTGTTTCATTCACACCAGACATTTCCGCCATGTTTGAGTTAAGTTACGTTGAATAAAATGGAGATGAGACTTTGGTTCGTGTGATTTTAAAAATAAAATTATTTCAGGTACAAAACATTCCTTACATATTTTACTTTAGATTACAAACTTAGAGTATTACTAGTGTGATATTTTTCGCTGTCCTTCAATTTCATCTCAGCTTACAAGAACGAGCCCTATGAATCCGATGCGGAATGAAGCTACGCCACTGTTAGAAATTTGGCATTATTGTAACCTGCAATGGGAAAACCAAAGTTTCCATTGCTTTGTCGTCAGAGTTAAACTTTGGCTAGTTTGCATGCCGTAAGTACACATTTAGTAATAGTTATTGGTGAGAATCTCACGGTTGTCGATTTTTAACCCACGGCTGTGATGATCTGCCCGGCGAAACTATGCGTAGTTCGAGCCGGGCAAATCATCGCATCCATGGGTTAAAAATCGATAACCGTGAGATTCTCATCAATAAATAATTTATACCACGGTTGGGGCGCCAAGCTAACTCGTATTTAATTAAAACGTGTTTTTGTTTTGTGAAAATTGCTTCTATCAGTATCTTGATATGAATGAAGGTCATCCCATTTTAGTTTGTGGAGGGGGAAGTGTGTGATAGACGGAAGAGTCCTTTGGCTCAACTTTTGGTGAGAGGGGAGGGGAGTTAGACAGGTGATTCGGTGGCAAGGTTTTGACGCTGGCAGTTCGCTCGTGTTTATCGAAGCTGTTTGGAACGAATAATTCGATATGTGAGCCAGCACGGATAAAATGACGTTGCTGTACATTCGGGATAGGTAAGTAAATCATTTTGTGCGGAGAGGGGCGTTATTCTTAGGTGGCATTGAGGTTTTGGGATTAAAGTAAGCAATGGTCAACATAACAAATAACAAATTCTGCTACTCGTTCTGATTCTGAGCGTTCTGGAACGTTGTTGCGGTTGCTGTTGCTGTGAAATGATGATATGTCGCACGCAAATGGTTCTAATATAGAAAAGATTAAAGAAAAATGAAAAAAAAAACGAAGCCCAGACGAGACAACACGGTGGGCTAATACTGTATATCATCGGTACATCAATTCATTTTTATTCTTTAAATAAATGTACAGTGATACATAAGACCATCATGTTGTCGTCTCCCTAGCGTCAGAACGTAAAATCCATGGCTGAGTTTACGATGAAGGAAAAAGAAGGAAAAGCAGGCCATTTTTTAACATAGTAACTGCTGCTCCAAGTGGAGCACCAGCCTTCACGATTGGAGCACCAGTCAGCATCATGGAGCAGTGCAGCACCAGCCGTTGCAACCTTGTTCCTTAAAGATCAAACTCGTTTTTCGTTTAAAAAAATTATTTCGATAAAAAATTAAATTATGACGACACGAATATGTGCAAGCTTTTGGTGCAAGTCGTTCGTCACCGGTTTTTTTCCAATATTCCGAATGCCTCCAACCCAATCTAGTTTAAACATTTGGAAATGAAAACATTATGATGGCAATGGCACATGTCTGCAAATCATGTCTGCATTCATTTTTATTCCCATGGTACCATCACATTACGTGGTACATGGTATACCCACTCCAATCACCGCCTCCTAAAGCAAATGAAATAATAAAAAAATGTAAATTTCTGAGAACTTGAGTTCAAAACTGTAAATGTATACCAAGCCCCCCCTCCTTCCGCCTGCCTTACGGCCGCAGAATCATGCCCTTTTTTGCTATTTGGAGCACCAGTTCATATTCCTTAAAAAATGCCCTGAGGAAAAGGTTCTAACTTAGTCTACAAACATATTATATTGTTGGAAGTGAGTGCTCGATAAAATATCAATTCGATGAATCCAAAAGCAATAGTTAGCTATACATTGGTTTATAACAAAAGAAGCATGAAGAATTAACACTCGATATTTCGCTTGGCGCAGTTGCACGAGTTTTTTCAAGCCAATGAGAATACCCTGGATTAGTGTTATCATCTAAATGGCTCTCATGCTTCTCATTTTTCAAATGAACAATCTGCAGAACATTCTGAAGAAAACCTTTCTCATGTGTTTGCTTTTTTATTTACCCTGGATTAGTGTTTTCATCTAAATGGCCCCTTTCTTCCTGGTTGAATGTCGTTACTATACTATGCGCACTGACTGTCACATACATTAAACTATATTCGCGTCCTTTTGAAAAACTCGCACAATTAGCGAGCAAAATATCGAGTGTTAATTATTCATGCTTCTTTTGTTATAAACCGATGTTCGCTAGTGTTTTTGATTTCATCTGATTGAGACTAGGAAACAGGTTTTGGGCCTATTGTAGGCGGGGCGAACAGACCTTTATTTCAAATTTATATTTAGTGTTTATTTTAATGACTGTACCATATTTGTTAATGCTCCTTAAAAATCTAGGAGAAATGCTCACTTGGCTAAGTTTGGTATTTACCGGCTTTTGTTGTGACGTACTGCTGTTATTTGCAGGCCTTTGTCTTACTTTAGCTTTATTTTCAAACTATCTGGACCCGTGCATGCTACACGGTTATTGAATTTCCTGGAGTTAGTCCCTCCCTGTATTTCGTCGTGTTAGTAAAGTAACTGGTATTTTCAATTTCTGACTCCCCCCCCCCCCCAACTCACCTCCCCAACTCTGTCCCTGGTCTCCCGACTGCCCCCGTAATCCACTGCACGATCTCCGGCAGTGTAGGGTTTGTATACCGCCCCGCCCTTCCTCTGGCACCCTCTGTGTTTCTTCCCCTCCCCTCTAGAACTTTGTGAAGGGGCCCCGTGGACCCGAGCAAAGAGAGCAGCATTAGCCGAGTGGTCAACGTACTCGTGTCCAAACAAAAGCGAATGCTGGTTCGAATCCCACGACTGACCCCCTTAAAAAAAATATCCGAAATTAATTCATGCAACTAAAGGTTAAAAGGACATTTCGTCGAAAATTTGACGCAGCCCCAAAAAAGACGCATACCTGTGTTTTATTGAATCCTTAAAAAAAATCCTATCACTGAGTAAGTCAGCATTCAGTATGCAAACACCTGCTGTATGTTAATCGCCGTGAAGAAAAATGAATTTTAACAACAGAAGAGGGCACATTGGCGTAATAATTGTTGCTACTTCGAAACAATTCCGCTCAGCTCTGAAAGCCTGCATCCACGAAATAAATAGACCATTCTATCGTTAATAGCTGCTAATTTCGAGGCCATTAAAAACGTAGCTTAGTTTGGTTTAAAACTATATGCATTTACTTAAGAACGGATTCTTTCATTTTACCCATCAACATTCAACTGTTTGGGCGAAAGTTCGTAATCCATAACACGTGCTCCAAGAATTGTTAGGCACCGTAGGAAAGACATAGCATGCGCGCGAAGAATGAAAGAAAACGTTACTTTAAATTGTAAGCATGATAAAAACGTTACTTTTAATTATCGGCAGCTGCTGCTGTTTAATTCCTGAAGTTGGGTATTATATTAGTAGATAGGATCATATCAAAAACCAAAACTGGTAAAAGGGGCCGTCAAGTTCCGAATGGTTCGGCCCTTCAAAGGAGGGATATCAACACACCAAAACATTCGCCAAGTTAATCGTACCGCTTAATAATTCGAAGGTTAAATGAAAACTAGAACATTGCTACTTACGGTAGCAAGTTTTCATTTAACGTCCAAAGTATTATGCCGATGCCGACAATACTAAGTAAAGGATAATGACCGAAAACCGCGGGTATTCCTAAACAATGCCCGAGGGCGCGCAGCGTCCCGAGGGCCATTGTTTAGGAATGCACAAGGTTTTCGGTCATTATCCGACTTAATGCCCATTACGGCGAAGAGCTCGTTCCCATTGTCGGCTATTGTTGGCAGACGTTCTACCCTTTGAAAGAACGTGGTATTGTTACGTTCTTAAAATAACGGGCAATTGTTTTGCATTATTGGTAAAGATTCGAAAATAGTTGAACGTGTTGCGGGAAACTAAAATTCTTGGAAGGCTACTGATGATCAAAATGCCTTATCGTATTCCGTGTTTGTGCTTTTCGATGTGCATGCTGGTGCGTTGCGTGGTAGAGAACAGAACTTTAACACAAAGACAACGAACTTTTGGTTGTCAAATAAAAATGGGCGAGAATACCTTGAATACATATTAAACGTTTCCAAAATAAATCAACGTGGGTTAAAACATATGAAAGGAAAGAAGAAAAGAAGCTGAACACCTATGTCAGTGATCTGGAGACGAATTGGGTTGCTGACTTGAATTCGGGTCATGCCACTCCAAACTCACTGTGCTACGTTAATTCTAGTGTATTATTTTTGCTGTTTGGCTTGTTTTTCTCTTTCCTTTATATAATTTACATGAATTTGTGCTTATTTATTTAAAACATATAAGTGCAACCAAAGAGAGTCAAGGCATTTTCTCTTCCCGGCAATCCTTCTCGTTGTCCTGTCAACGTGCACAGACTGTATCAAAATCAATGGCCCGAACATGCGAATACTGAGGTTGTGTATTTTTGCCCCAAAAAGAAATACAGTAATTACATTTTGTATTACAACCGCCCCGTGGGTAAAAATGTTCCGGCAACATCATCAAAAATGTTGCAACAGATGCCAATTGCTAAGTTGGATGGCTAATTAAGCAATCACAACATTCGTGTCAGCAACAACTTTGTATCGACTTGACGTAGAAGAGCAGCTCATTGTGCAAACAACTGGCCACCGTAACTTGAAATCCTTACAACAGTACAAGAAAAGTAGCCGTGGTATGCAAGCAAATATCATCGGTATTTTGAACGTCGTAGCAAATGTATCAGGCCGGAGTGTTACAAATCAAATCCCGGTCAAACATTTGGTGATTAGAAACTGTTCCCATTTTATAATCATTACGTAATGTTTTGTAAATATAACGGCATAGTAATGTAGTGCTTTGCTACTTTAAGCGTGTTTTTTGTTTTGTTTTGTTAAAATTAGCTGTTTTTCAAACCCCGGGCATTCCCTAGTGAATGCCCCCACTTTTCCCGCCTTCAGATGAAAGTGCGGGCTTTCCCAGCAACAATGGGTTTTTACATTGTTGCGTATTGTTTCAGCTGGACTTTCCTTTGCCGAAAAGGGTATTAACAATGGTTATAACAATATTTTCGTACTTACGCGCCGTCCCACGCCATCCCCGTTGCACCCCCAAGCTCCAAACCATAAAAGGTACGCAGTTCGTATTGTAGTGCACCCATTCGTCCAATTTCATTGCTGGAAGCATTTCCGTTATCTCGGAATTGATGAATAATCACCCTACGGGATTTAACATGGGGATAAGCGGACTAGCTAGCTTGGGACTAGTGCCTGGGGGCGTAACAGGGATGGCGTGGGAAGGCGCGTAAGTACGAAAATATTGTTATAACCATTGTTAGCATTGTCGGCATCGTCTCTCATTGGACGGCCAAAGCTCCGACAATGAGAACGGTAGTAACACATTTTCAACGTTATTGAGGGTCAAATTTTGCATTGAAAGCAGTATAGCTGGCATTCAAACACGAGTTAATTTTTGTCAGGTGGGTCATTGCTCTCGATTTCAACACAATTTAAGCTTTTGTAGCGCATTATTATTTTTCCCTAAGTACCTGAAATGTGCCCAACTATGCTTCAAGATATAAGACACTGACGCAATGGCGTCGCGCTGCAATGGTTTACAACCTCGACAATTAAATTGATGTGATGTTTGTTGCCTAACTTGGCGCGACACACTAGCGTGTGTCTAGATAAAACTACGTATCATATTTATTTTAATAGGCTTTCGTTTGCTCCATCATTTTGTATATGTTTAGTTATTTGTAGCTTCTTTCCACATCCGACACTAAAGATGTGAGCTATCGCCGCCGACCAAAATAAAACGGCACGTTTGTCACGGCTGGTTGGGCTGCCACCACTAATAATTCTGACATTGTTTACAACAATAATTACTGCTGCGCAAAGTGCCTTCCCTAAATTACAACATGTTAATAATGAAGCATTTAACTGTAAGCCAAACAATCATCAGAGCGATAGTTTCTAACAATAATCAAAAGATTCAGCATGTTGGCAATGATGACGTTGGTCTAACACTAGTCTTGACAATGCCATCAACGAAAATATTAAGGCGCACACCTCTATGACGCACAGCGACAGCGATCTTAAATCCACATTATAACTCATCAATAACGATCACAATATTGTAGCTCAAAAAGTGTTAGCTCTTAGGCCTACTTTAGCCTTCAGGCCTAATTTGTAGCTTTTAGGCCTAATTTTTAGTTGTCATTTTTCTTTCGTAAGCAGCAGCTGCCTTTGAGATTAGGCCTCTTCATTTTCACAGCACGGTACCATGACTACACGTTGCCGTGGCAATGAAGAATCTTTAAACTGTTAGATGCAGGCATGTTGTTGTTTCGTGCTGTGTGTAAACACGTCGTCTACTGTTTAGTTTCGTTTCATATGTATAGTTTCGCCGTGATACGACGATTTAGGTTTTGTATTCGGGATTCCCATCGCTAGTGTAAATGCCAGTTTTGTCGCCATGCTGAAGGTAATCCCTCCAAGCATTCTTTTTTTCAAATGATGCTAAGGTATATCATTGACGGAATCCTTTTATTTTTAATGGTTGCTATATGTTCCAGTAGTGGTTAAAATGCGACAATCAAATGTTATTATTTCATTGAATTATGTCGAAAAAGGTTATCAGCTAGAATGAAGCAACCAAAATTTAATTTGCCGTGTTTTATAAAGTTCGCTTGACTACCACCAGCGTAGTATATGCTTCGTCGGAATTCCTTAATTACTCAGGATTCTAAATTTACAATGGTGTCGGAGTGTTTGAAATAAATTCCAAAATTTATAATTTCTTCCATAATAATTGTTCGATTTACATCAAATTTTGGCTCAGCAATCCTTTTGGGGGTATCAAACGATGTACCAAATTTCATTCTAATCCGAACTTTCGTTTGGGCTCCACTCAGACTACAAAAGTGTAACCAACCAACGGACCAACCAACCAACATTTTGTAATTTGGTATCCGTTGTAGGCTACGCTTCGCTCGCTCGCTCCACCAATTATGTGTCAACAATCAGGCTCATGCATCGCTTTGTTTCCTTAACAAATAGCTCTGCTCTTGTCAGAGGCAAAAGTAAGAAACGGCTTACATTTCTTTGATCTTCCATTGTGCACCAATCCATCACGGTTTATAGATCCCAGAATAAATGTATTTATTTATGTATATACATCACACGAGCAGGCTACTGTCACCAGTCACGCCATCTTTCTACTTAAAGGTATTTTTTCCCTTTTTAGGTAAAAACTGATATTCGAAGGGAAGAAAAATTTCAAAGATGGAAAAAGTGGATAGAATAAGGAAATTCAGTAGTTCATGCGTAAGATGATGCCATTTTCTTGAATAAAGGTGCCTAGTTCACTTTTTTCCCACGCTTTCTTGGCACACATACCCCAATCCCAATCCCCAATTCCCAATCTTAATAAATTATATATAGTAGCTTGTACACAATAAACGTTTATTATATTTTAAGAATGTTTAGCAATATTTTTCTTTAAACATACTTTTTTTTACCTTTTGGTTTTACTAATCAATATGTGCAAGGGCGCGAGTAGTATTGTATCACCGAAATTTTTTTTAGTATAGGGTTGAGTTAGACTGCCTAGTACTAACAATGCTACACTTCGGTGTACAAACCTGTCTCGTAACTGATTCAATGCTATTCGAGATTTCAGTCTGTAACAGTTCCAATGCAATTCGAGTTTGAAGATTTCAAAATTTTTCCCGTAACAGATTTCAATGCTGAGGGGAGATTAACGTGACGTTGTTGTGTGCAGATTAGTATTGGGAGTATGGAGTTGTTGTGCGCACGATAGCATGGGATGGTCCAATGCTAGAAGATTATTGTGTACAGATGAGTATGGGAGTATGGAGTTGTTGTGTACATGTTAGTATGGGAAGCCTACGGGAGTTGTCCATCGTTTGCGTGCAAGCATCTTCATCTATGTTTTTTTCTGAAAGAGAAAACCTCGGTGATTGTTTACAGGCTGAAAGAGAAAACCCTTATTTTATTGACGATAGTTCTGTCTTCATTCTGAAAGAGAAAGTTTTTGGTGGTTCATTTGGTCGATAGTTATATCTTGTTTTTTTATTATTACAGTATTGTATATATTGACTAGTCTTCATCTGTACTTTTTTTGTCCCTTGTTTGCTAAACCTGAGGAGTTAGGGAAACCTCTTTTGGAGATAACCCTTTTTTAACGCGAGCACGCGTGCGCGCGCGCGAAAAGGACGTTAGCTCAGAGTTCCCAGGCTCCTAGTCGAACCACACTTTTCTCCGCTCTTCCTACGGGAGG
>JAHWFP010167484.1:0-17323 GCA_023313725.1 Lithobius niger | reverse complement strand
ACTTCATGCGAACTGAAATGATCATTGGCAGTCTTCTGTCTCTTAGGTCAGGTCCAGATATGCGCAGCAGGTTACGGTCAGTTGCGGTGTTCGTGAAGGAGTCGGGTTGCAGGTTGTAACTGTGGTTTCCGGTATTCGGCTTCTGTGGGTGGAGAAAGTAGCAAGTTAGAGTGTGGTACAGTGTGTAATGTGTAGTGTACGATATTTGTAGTAGGGTAGGGGCGCATGGCATGGCTTTGGAACGCGGATCCTTGAATAAAGTTGAATTGAACTCGTAAAATTGAATTGAGCAAAATGAAAAAAAATTAGTGGTTATTGGCATCTTTTTCTCAACAATGGTCCCTTCACACACGATTTATTGTGATAGTTTCGTGTACCAAGGCATCGCCGACTCGTAATGTCGTAACTTTAGCATTTTCCCCATGAATTGCGCAGCTCGTTTTATTCTATATGGCTCAGTAATCCACCCTCTGGACAGTTGTCAGTATCCTACGTAAATCCATCGCGTTAGGTATTCCTGTCCCTACATTGAGGGCAAATTAATGTGGGTCTGTAATACAATTCTATGGTAGAGCGCATCCACTCTCTTTCTCAACACATAGATCACTAGGTGGTAATCCCTATATTTTTCTCCCTGGCGTAAACAAGTAAATGACTTCATAACTAAGAAACCACGCTCGCACCATTTGTTGGTCTAGTCATTCGTCGTGAGTAATAGCTATAGCCATCTTTTTTCCAACAATGTGGTACAGTAAGTGATTTATTGGATAGTTTTTACGTACGAGGAGCTCTTCGGGATCGCATGTTCTGGTTCGAGTAGGCCTAAGTAAAAACTGTCCAATAAATCACTTACTGTACCCCATTGCCTGAAAAAGGATGGCTATAAGTTTCTTATTATCATCCTAAAAGGCTGTTTTCGACGTTCGATCATGTTTATTTACGGCCATTAATGGTACTGAAATTGGTTTAGCGCGGCTTGACTTTTCATTGTTACAACGGAGGGAAGACCAGCAACAATGAAACAGCACACGCATCTCCACGTATTCACGCACTCGTCTATTGATGTCCGTTCGTCCCTTCAATTTTCCTGCGCTTTGATCGTGTTTTGATACTCGCATTTTTATTATGGCTAAATTCAGTGTTTCGTTGGGCGTTGACCAACTGTTCGACGAAAATGAAGTTTTGAACCAGGCTTTGGCTGAAGTGGAAGGTGAACCAGTTTTAGTATCAATTTCATTGCTTCAATAACTACACATTTTTACTTACAGCATTGTTGCAATAAGTATACATGTACACAATTCGTGATTTATAAGGACTGTTTACAACAATGAAAACGGCAAAAGTATGGTAAAAATCTCAGTTATGGAATGTGAGTTAGAAGTTTTGAAAATGCTCGAATTCGTTAGCAATAGTACTAGATATTATATGGTAATAGTAGATAGTAGTAGCAACGTCGTAAATATTGCCGCCGGTAACGTAAACTTTAATTTAAGCATCAGTTTTTTGTAGTTATTTTCTCGATGAAGCTAAGCATCAAGATGCCTCCTCTATATCCCACAAAATAGTTGTATGCTATTGTTTGTGGATTAATTAAATATTTGCGTGAATATTTTTAGCACAGTGATTGTGATATGTTCAATGCAAATGATCGCATTTTCCAATCGTTTCTTGATATGTTGGATGTTAAATTGAAAGACCAATGTAGAATCCTGTACAAAACGAGCCCTTTATTTTATCAATCCATAGTAAGTTATTTATTGTTTATTGTTGTAAGTAATGGATACAGCATGAATTTTGCAATAATGGGCCGGTGTCAGAAATTTAATCCACACCTTTGGTAGAGTAACGTCGGAGGAGGTGTGGAATCGTCCGATGGTGCGACCCCCCCCCCCCCCCGCCCGGAGATGTTCTACACCTGGGAGGATGTCGCTCTACAAAAAGTGTGCATTAAATAGCTAACACCGGTCCTTTTTTGCAAAACAATGCTATAACTTTCTTATTACCCTACCTTCATTTCGTGTAGCAGCGACGAACGGAAATACCGTTGTCAGATGAACAACAATCGAGCAACAAAGCTTTCAAGGGTCGTATTGTTACAATAATTTCGGTGTTGACTGACGGGGCAACTTCTCATTCGGCCTTGCAGTGCTGCGGGCTTGCAGTGCTGGAAACACCGGTTCTTGTCAGATCCCCGAAGTTAAGCAGCATTGGGCTGGATTGATACGTGGGTGGGTGACCGCCTGGGAATCTGGCTGTTGCAGACATAGGGCCTTAGGGCTTCGGGCAGATGACCAGGAGTGGTTAACGCTCGTTAAACCCTTTAACTTCTCATTTCCATTGTTCGTCGAAGGGAGACATTCGGAAGCAAGCAATAGTCCGTTTTTCCGAGCAATAATGCTTTGACAATATGCTTTGAACGGACGTTACACATTTGGTTGTAATCCTTCGGGGTAAAATCTTATTTCTCTTTTTCTCTGATGGAGTACTTCGGAATCTACATCATTACGGATGTTTGTGTGTTTGTGTGTTTGTTCCTCTACTCCTCCAGATCCAAAGCACCTACAAGGATGGGAGTAGGAGCAAACAAAAGATAATTAAATGGCGCACAGTATTGGCCTATTTTCATCGCTGTAACTTGATATTATCACCCTCAAATACGCGAAAAACCCTTAAATATAACACCAAAGTTTCTTTTATTAAACCCTCTTCATATTTGTTCATGACGTCATAATTTGTTCATGAAAACCAAAGAGAGATGATCTGAGAGCGCAGCAAGACGCGGCCGAATGAGCCGAAAAGGACAACGTATTTTGCAACACATCACTTATAGATCTTAAAATTCGTTGTGTTTCAACTGACTCTATGAATGGAAAAAAACAGACCCATTGATCTGGTTTTCAAAGGGCGTCATTTTCTTGGATTCTGAAGCACGGATACATTCGTGTTTCTGAAGCACGGCAGTGTGTGGAGTGAGCGAGCAAAGCCAGCAATTTCTACGTAAACTAAACCTTTTGAATGTGTGGCTCGCTTTGCTCTATCAACCTTTCCTCTCTCACCTTTGTAGTAGATTACATCTTACGTGCTGCAGATGTTTTTTCCAAGTGAGGGATCATCAGAAAGTGAAGTCATAAGATGCCCACGGAAAAATCTGTACTGAGCAGGATGTCAAGAACAATATTCTTAAAATAAGTAAAACAAGAAAACCCATATAAAGTGTATACTAACACAATTTACAAGTGATGTCATCAGAAACAGCGCTTTTCTGATAAATTGCTTGATCTTTTTGCTTGACTCCTTGGACGTAAACAAATAATATTGACCTTCTCTCGAGATAACCGATATCGCATACTACAGTCTTATAATTTGCTTGATCGTTTTCTATGTGGAAGGTCTGTCTGTATCATAAGTGTTGCAGCAAGAAATCTCCTCGAGCGTAGCGAGACGACGCAGAATGAGCGAGCGAAGCGGGCGACTCCGCTAGTCGAACATTAATGCTGACGAACTAAGGAAGGTAATGTTGGAATTTTAGAATGTTATATGCATAGGTTAGTGAACGGTGTCGAGTAAGTTATGTCCACAAACGAGTGGCGCAGTCATTAGTTCTCCTGCTTATAATGCCCATTTGAGCAATATCATGACCTGATGTAAAAATGGATAAACAATGCTTTACTTATTCTTAAACATATTGTCCCCGTTTTTCTTAAAATGCCCGCAAAACGGGGGCAGTATGTTCGAGCATTGTTTAACCATTGTTAGCTAAAAAGGGTGACATAACTCAACATTGTTTTGTTCGCATTACGTCCCCGTGTTTTGAACGCATGGTTCGAATTGGCGCTCTTGCGTGTGCATTGTTAGATGAACTTCCCCTTCAGCAACAAGTGCAGGCGACGCGGCGCTTGGATTTTTCTATTTTCGGTTAGTAATGTCTACATAATAATTCTGAATCCCGGCTGAGCTGATAAAAGGAAAAGGAAGGTTAAAGGAAAACCGTAAGGACAACAATCACTTTAATCGCTTCTCATTGTTTTCGTGCACGTGTAATGTCTTTGCTACGGTGCCTAACAATTCATGGTGCACGTGCTAACTGATCATTGCTATCTTGCAAAGTAGTCGTTTACAATCAAAGATGATGGTTCAGCGCTCACATTCTTTAAACGGTGCTTCCTGTGATTTCAGCCACTGGATGCGCAGATTCAGTGACTGAGGCCAACAAAAATCACCGTTTGTCAGCCAGTGTGCGCAAAAATTGGATTGAAGAAATTTTAATCCGTGAAAGCGTTTCTTAGCCAGTGTGTGCAAAAATGCAAGTAGGAGTGGGGAGTTGGGAATGGGAGTGGGGAGTGGGGAGTTGGGAGTGAAAGTTGGGAGTGGGAGTGAGGGGGTTGGGAGTGAAAGTTGGGAGTGGGAGTGAGGGGGTTGGGAGTGGGGAGTGGGGAGTGGGAGTGAGGGGGTTGGGAGTGGGGAGTGGGAGTCGGGCCAGGAGGGGGAGTGGGTCTGTAAACTTAATTCATGACCGGCCCCGTGCGTAGCACGGGCTTCCTCTAGTAACGGATAACAACCGAAAACTTTGGGACATTATAAAACAATGCACCCAGGCACTGGCGAACCCTTGTGACATTGTTTTATAATGCCCTCATTTTTCAAAGGGTTCAAAGGGTTTAACGAGCGTTAACCACTCCTGGTCATCTGCCCGAAGCCCTAAGGCCCTCATTTTTCATTATCCTAAAAATAACGCCCATTTGAGGAATATCAAGACCTAATATAACAATGGTTAAACAATGCTTTACCCCTTGTTGAACATATTAACCGAATTTTTCGTATAATGCATGCAAAAAAACGGTTAATATGTTCAACAATTGCTAAAATATTATTCTGCAATTTTCTTCGTCATTTAATCATCAGCTGGTGGTAATCAAAGTATAGGGGGGCCTGTTTGCAAGACTTTGCAAATAGGGGAGGCTACAGTACCGCAAGCTCGGCATTGGGGATACCCGCTGTAGTCTACGATGTTGGGAACGAGGTTAGTAACCAGGTATACATGATTTCGTGATCAGTTAACTAATTTAGCGATTAGTTGTGATTTTGTAATTAGACGTATACCTTTAGTTTGCTTAGGATCTAACTCACCGCCACGGGGGACACTTTATCTGCTCACGTAATTTGTAACTTCAACATTTTTTCCTTGTGAATGAACAGAGTGCTATGCTTTCACTGCATGTTGCGCCAGAAGAACTCAGTGACTGTAACCGCTAGTTGCTACACAAAGCGAACACATTCAATAAAAAGAAGAACCTTATTTCATTTGATTATTAAAGCAGTCAAACCCTTATGGCGAATCTCCTATTGAATTTGAGAACAATTCGGCTCTCAGAACAGTAAGTCGTTTATTGTTAGGTGGAGGATTTCCCGGATAATAAAGCTCAAACTCAAACCCTTAGCAGCAGAAGCCACTTCGCAGGAATGTCCCGCTCCACTCCGAGATGACCTTAGTAGTTGACAATTTTTATGGTTTTGAGATTTAGGTTTTCCGAACGCCTACATGACTGTACTGCATATGTGTTTAATACTCTTGCCTTTTCATGCACACTCATCGTTCAAAATAGCTCTTTTTAAACCCCTTGTCGTTCAACTTTTATTTTCTTAATGCGTTTTAATTTCAGGTTTAGTGTAATTCACAAGTCAGCATGCATAGACTTTACATAAAGTTGTAGACATGTTCATATTACTGTGGTTTATATTTCGGTAATTAACAAACTGACCTCATATTTGTATAGTGAGACATAACGAAAAAAAATACACGCAATATAAACTGAACTTATTTCATGATGAAGTTTATATCTAGATAGTTAACAATTTGCTTTCCGTCTCCAAATTAGTGAAACATCATTTGAATCAAATTACATGCAATAATTACAATGTCTTAGTTTTCATTAGTGATGTCCTGCACCGCTGCACAGTGTTAGTGACGGCCAATAAACCTCCTCACAATAAACAGGAGGATAGACAACAACGTGAGTAAGAAACAAAGTCAATAATTACATCAGCAAGAAAACAGAATAACCTTTGGTAGTAATTTTTTTTTATAAATTTCTTTTTGTGGCCATGTGTGATCTAAAGCAAAAGCTAGTATAGATAAACCGGCCATGTTATGAACTTTATTACCCATTTAGAAGGAGAAAGAAGTCTAGTAAGGGAAAGGGAAAACCCCAGACTCAAAACTGAAAACCTCATTCATTGCAAGGGGCCGATATAGTGCCCAGAATCTATCAGAATAATATCGACGATACAACTATCTAGATAAGATACACATATTATAACAACCTGGTGCTAATGCGAAACGGCTTGTAAGGACTTTGTAAAATTTGTTTGAAGAGTCTTTATGGGAAATTAGTATTACTTTTTGCGATAAAGGCATTTATACGATAGACGAAACAGGGCTTCGACTATTTCCACAACAGTTAATACACAGACACCCACAAAAAAACCTAAATTCCCACCAATATCACTTAAAAGCGCTGAACCACTATAGGACGCAGTTTCTTCGATGACTTCAATGAGGTTATCTCGAAAGTAAATTTTGAAGGTCGTGTACTCATTATCAGTTTCATCTTCTTTGCTTGTTGAAACACTAAAGATTGCGTCGTCACATTCTCTCTCGCAAGAACAATTTCCAATGTTGAAAATGCTTATTTCATTCAGGGCTTTCTCCCATGATTCCCGATATTCCGCCCATGTGTTACAGGCTTCTCCCGGATGAGATATGAAATATGGTAGGCTAGAAACACATCAATGAAATACGATAAATATTTGCAGAAAACCATCATTTATTCAAAATTCCACACAAAAAAACTAAAAGGTAAGTCAAAAAAGTCCCAGTTTACGGTCTGCCATTTGACTACGAATTTCGTGAGTGTAACGATAGCTGATTAAAAAAAAGGGGGAATTGATTAAAATGTAACTAGATATCAAAAAGCAGAAAGCTTAAAAACACTTTAGTAAATAAAAATATAAACAGAGTAGCCATCAAGTGCAGGTAAAGACAAAATCACAACGTTTCGGTTCCAAGCGCAGAACCGTTTTCAATGAAGGGGTTCAAACATGTTAAACAACTTAACAAATAATAAAACAATAGCAGAGCAAATGGGTCTTGGTTATAATTTGACCAGAGGACTTAGGTGAGCTAAGAGCTGACTGTTGGCAAATTCTTTCGAATTGTGCCGACTTTTAATTTAATTTAATTTTAATTTTTAATTTTAGTGTGGGACCAAACATTCCTTATGACCTGTAAGGTTTATAACCACGACCCATCTGCTCAGCTGTTGTTTTATTAATTGTTAAGTTGTTCGACATGTTTTAAACCCTTCACTTGAAAAAGGTTCCGAGCTAGGAACTGAAACATCGTGATTTCGTCTTTCACCTCTACTTGATGACTACTCTGCTTACGTTTTTAGTCAATAGATGTCGCATCCTACTTCTTCCAGTCCTATGTGGGGCCCTAGCGGTAGCTCTGGCTACTAATAATTTTGCTAACAGTTTGCGCCTCTGTGTTGCTTCCCGAACGCAAAGCATTATTAGAGGCTTTAGGAGATTAAACTACCGCCTGGGCACCGAACAGGCTAAGACGAGGTAATCTAAGCAATCTAGGTTGTTTTGTATTCTACAGCAGGAGGTCGAGAACTACTTGGACACTTTGGAAGGTTGACCTTGACGTGTCTCTTGAAATTCGTCACGATATTAATTTCTGAAGTATGTGTTCTAGAACATCGATGTAACTTGGTGGATTGTAAAAATCGTAATTTGAAGCAAAATCATAAAGTTTACACACCATCAAAGTAACTGTAGTAGGACTGCAGTACACAAGGACGTGCAAAAAATATCCATGCCATGCTTAATAATATTCCCCGATGTACTTCCAGTTTCTACCGCTACGTTTTCAGTTTCATGCAAAGCCCATGAAGCTGACCTCATTTTTTGTTTGTTTTTGGTGTGAAGCAGTGCAAAGGCAACACCCATCCTATGCTGGTTTCTGTCTGTTTGGCGGTTCTATTACCCTTGTGGGCTTTGTTTCAGATATCATCACTTTTCATAGTTTATGCATTTTCTTTAGGCATCGCTCTGGTTCGAAAACTTCTCTTCCAAGCCTTTATCGTTTCATTTTTTTGGTATTTTTTTGGTTCTCTCCTTATCCTGTCTTGGTTTCGTCTAATTATTTTTCTTATTTCATTTGACGATGCTGTCTTGAATTTTGAAACTGTACCCTGGCTTGACAACGGATGCGAGGAGTGGATTCTGAAACGCTGAATATTAGCATTCTTTTTGTGAACCTGTTAGAGCTACTGTATATTTGTTCTTATTAATATAGGTACTTTTTGTTTTTTATAATATATAAAATTGCACATGGCCATGTTTCCATGTATTAAGGAAGTCTGTTTTCCTTTCTTGCAGTAGTTAGAATTTGTTTTTACTTCGGTTTAGTATGACTTGACATTCAGAGAGTGGACGTGGGTGTTTTAACAAGTTTGCCTTGGTTTTCCAAAATTTTGTTACATTATTAAGCAAAAAATATTAAATCCAGCGAAAATTAAATACAAAATGTTGAAAATTGTTCTATAATACAGGAAACTTCAGTTAAATAAGTTTTTTTTTTTAATATTAGAAAATACGATACAGGCATATGTTCACATGTTCCATCCAAATAACTTTAACTCGTAGCCGCCTAGATACGAACGTACTCCTTCAACGTATAGCAGCCAAAAAACTTAGTCCAAGCGCAAGTTTTGTGAGGGAGCCCCGGGGACCCCGAGCAAAGCGGGCAATCACACCCCAGTGGTCAGCGTTGTCGGCTCCGAACCAAGAGAATGCCAGTTCGAATCCAAGAACCGACCCAAATACCATATGGACTCTAAAAAAAGGTCTGAAAGTTTTTTTCAGGCGGTTATGGGTTAGAATTAAAAAAGATCTAATGAGGCCCCCCCCATCGTGCAGTAGGCCGTATATGGCTGATGATTACCAGCTTCTTCATGATGAAATGTGATACCCAGACCATTACTTAATATAAAAACAATTTTCTGTTATTCTAAGATTTGTCTTCCAGTCACTTACTCAAACATGCAATGTTCGTTTTTGTCAATCAAGTAATGTCACTAATAATGTCAATGAAGACCAGCCTTACCTGCAATTAACTACGCTGATTAGATGTTTGTTGATGCAATCGTTCCGGCATTCAGTTGCCACGATTTTATCCCAACAAAGGTTATTTGTTCGGTTGACGTATTTAAACTATAATAAAAAAATTAAAAAAATAAACTTTAATCGCATGGAGGCGGTGGCATTTTCTCTGAAATTTAGATTGATGATTAAAAAAGTACGTGATACTGGATAATGCACGGATAAACATACTCCACAATGTAAGCATTACGTTAAATGCATGAAAGACGAAAACGAATTCCATGAATGGGACTTCAGCAGTAAGTCTAAGAGTAACATTTTTGAATGTCACTATAGCGCAGTGACACGACGTAGTATTATTGTATATAAACTCTATGCTGGAGCCTTAATGTGTTAGCTGCAAGGGGCACTGCAGACAGAAACAGAAGGGCGTCATACTGAAGCCGATGCTGTGAAGAGTGATTTCTTAGACCTAAAACGCGCGATTTTTGTTGTTAGAGAAAATAACGTTATTTTAAGCCTAAGAAATCCACTCTTCCGTTGTTTTTCCCTCCATACAACTACAAGCATTATGTAGTGCACCTTGTAGTTATGCCCTCGAAAACCCATACTGGTGCCAATATATAACGTCATGTTATTATATATAACTCTATGCTGGAGCCAGTAACTGGGATAACTGAAAGGGGCACTGGAGGGGAACAAGAAGGGCGTCATACTGAAGACAATGCTGTCAGATAGGATTTTTTAGGCCTAAAACACGCGAAATTTGTAGATTTGTTGGCAGTTGCTTACATTTTTAGCAAGTGGAATCTTTTCTTTTCCGATTACAACCTCGCAGTATAAGGGATTGGAGAAAACAACGTTTTTTTTTAACGCTAAGGAATCTGATCTCAAAGCACTGCATTGACTAGAAGTGCCGTTGTTTTCCCCTCCATTTTTATCTAGTGCCCCTTGTAGCTATCTCTAGATTCTAGCTCGTAGCCAATATGGCGTCAGTGTCGCTTCTCTCTATAGCAGCAATCGCCATTTGACCAGTATCCTAAGAAAGCACTCGCCACATTGGCAATGTCACGACGAGCAATTTTTATTTACGCATTTATCGCATTGTTTAACTTTTTTTTAACCCAAGTGTTATTGCAGAAACAATTATTGTGAATCCTTGCATATTTGAGGAGAACGTCTCAAATTGTTTTTTTTTTTTTTAAACCTGTTCAGTTTCCGTGATAGCGCTATTTGAGTGTCATTCTCTGTTGCTAACTTCCGTTTTCGGAATTAAGGCTCAAACAGTAATGCCCTACTTTTTGGTTTCATTCGCCAAACAGCGGGTGGTGACCAAAATTGCAGATGATAGTTTTGTAATGCTGAAAACTATTCATGGGCGTCACCTGTGGCCCTCTATGATATTTCTTAGAGGTTTGTTAGCAATACACGGCAATATAGCTCTGTTTCGAGATTGTAAACAAAATTGTCTGTCATCTGCTGACACAAACACGAACTAACAATGAAATGATGGGAAGCTTTTAACAGACTGAGCCTGTATTCTTGCTGGGAAAGTATTCATCAGTGCATTAGGGTGTAATTATGGAGAAAGAATGACACCGCTGTTCCCTGGCTGCATCTTATAATACGTTCCACCAATTGAGGTAATCATGAATTTATGTCCCGGTGTGTGCAGCCTCTCAGAAAGAAGTAGTCCCAGTTTTAAGTCTATACTTAATTACCAGTTTTAAGTATCATTGCTCTCAGTTCTATTGAAACCTCACAAAAATTGTTCTTAGGATTTCATAACGTTAAGGTAGAGTACCACCAGCCTCATTTTCTCTGAGCCTTTGAAAATTCTCCATTGCTCAGTTAAACGTAATTATTTAAAAAAGAGATTCCAACTTGATGGAATTCGCTAGTGCCTTCCAGTACTAGCTTTGCATCGAAACAAATCTGGGAGTCTACCCAGAACCGACTCAGAACTGCAAACTGTTAACAATAAAAGATAAAAATGACCAAACCCGAACCAGACATTGGAATGTTAAAGAGGTGTGGCATCCTAACTATTCCTTGTCCTAGGAAAAGCTACAATATGTTTCCCTCTGCACTGCTTCAAAGGGAAAGCATTATCAGAGGTAGGGGCCTAGCAAGGACCTAACCACAACTACTGCAAGGCTCCGCATTTGCTTGTAAGAGGTGAGATGCGATACCTCGTTAACTTTCTAATTTCTGCTGGAACTAGAACTGATACCCTGTTGCGAACCCGAACTCCAATTGAACCGAACAAAAACAACATTTCATTTTGTGGTCAGCCAGCATGTGTCAACATGGAACAAAATCATTTTATAAGAAAACTGCAGGAAGGAACATTCTTTAATTGCTCAATTTACTATTAGGTATGTACTTTATTGGCTCAAATGTATTTGGCCTATATAATGCGTGACAGATAATTGCATAAAACGTATAGCGTGTTTATGACACGGAAGGGTTAAGAAATCGAAAAATTATGTAAATCAAATATCAGGTCTTATGCGTGTATTTTTTCACAGTAATAATAATATAAAACGGCTTTGTTTCGTAGTACATAGATCATTAACTAATATATTTCTTTTATGAGTTAAAACCATGCCTAGCTTGGATATAACGAGAATCAGATACACCCGAAGCCATCTGCACCACATAAAATCCCTAATTAGTTTTCTTCAGTCCAGTCGTCTCCTTTCGACAGTACATCACCTTTTTACCGTTTTTCACTGATGCTGTTAAGCCTACTAAGAGCCATCAATTATTACCTAACCTGCTGGGTTCAAATGTAATAATTATAACGAATATTTAAAACATTTTGTTTTGGTGGTTGCAATGGCTGAGGACGGCAGTAGGGTTTCACGTGAATAACACTTATGCAACATTGTGGTATCTGAAACCTTACATGACAGCTTATTAGTGTTCCTTTGCTGTGTTGCCCGTGGTTCAGTTGAACCTTGTTTTCTAATTTATATTTTAATTGTTACATCATTGTATTTATGTATTGTATATTATAATCTGTAACAACGCTACATTGTGTAAGGTCAGAGACTGATATAGGCACTATATGTATGCCATGGTTGCCTGTATACTTGGCAATATCTAAATATTATGGGTAGCGAAGCTAATTTACATGTGGACACTTCTAAATCAGAAATCCTTTAGACAGCATATCAAGGGGGGGGGGGAGGAAGTAAGGGGCTACTTGCTAATGCAGAGCTTGGCTCCTATTGTTTGGAGCTCATGCCCGTTACAGAAACATCACTTCCAGTGGTGCTGCCAGGAGTTCCAGCTTTTTTCACTTTTTCTTCACATTGCTATTTTCATTTTCTCACATTTTTCACATGCCGTCTTTGAATTTTTTTCACATACTTGCTTTTCATTTTTTCACATACATATTTTTCATTTTTCTATCTTTATTTCTTCATTTTCATAGATTACACCAGTTTCACAATTCTTTAATACTTTTTTTTCCTTTTCCAGTAACCATTCCAATTTATTTGTGAAATTATAGAGAGCGAAACATAAACCAACCATTTTTTTTTTGTTCTAACCACAGACATGCCTACGTAATTCCGGGCCAAGTATTACGTCGGATAATTTGATTGTTTTTCTTCATTTGTGTGTTTTGCACACCGACACTCGTATTTTTCAAATTTTTTAACATTGTTCACATATTTATTTACCACTGGCAAATTTTCACATTTTTCACATTTTTTCACACCGGCAGCATCCCTGAACTTCTATTCAGCTGTTGTGCATCCCTGCTACAAGCATCTCTAAGAGGAGTTGTGAACCTCCAATACAATACGCAATGATTTATAACCACGTAGCATTGAATAAAACCATGCATATACGACATCTCTGGTTAAGCAGCGTTACAACTTCCATACTTAAAAAAAGTTTCACATACCTGTTTAACTTCAATTCGAGCAGACGTGAAATGATCGGTTGAAACTAAAGTCGAGGTAAACAATACTTCATATTTGACTTTGATATTTTTCTGTTGCAAGGCAATCTGTAAATAAATAATGATAATATAATAAATAATGTTCACCACAATTAACGTGGTAGGTACCGGAAGGGTGTTGAACCACTAACACCGGACCAACAAGATGGTGGGAAACATGACTGTTTTTCGGGCCAAAATCAAAGTCAAGATGGTCGTTTGAGGTAGGAATGCAGTGGTTCATTGTTTAGCATTCTACGAAAGCCAGTAAACAGTAGAACTGCCATTTAAATTTCGTAAAAATTGGCAAACGTTGACATGGCACATGCTGTGACACCCCAAATAAAAATAACCCAGTTCTCCCACCTTATTTAGGAACTATGAAGAGCCGTCGGATCCCAAGAACAATTTGGTGTTGGGCAATGAGTGTTACTCGAGCAAAAAGACAATTCGTCGAAGAACTGCATCACTGCTCAATCAGTAATGGGGAAATAGCATTACAGTGGGTCTTTAAGGCTTCATTTACGCATATATTTGGCAATGCTAGACGAATGTGCCACACGCATTCATTTTTGACTCCCAAAAGTTCAGGCAGTGATGCTATTTCAAAAGCAGTAGTGCAGGGACTCTTTATTTAATTGTTGTGGAATGAGATTACTAAACGTAGTTTCTAATAAAGTGTTAGTAGCCTGGTTTCATCCTTTTTAGCCTTTTGTGCGTGTTTTTAATGTATTAAGCTTAAACGGTCCCTGTCTAGGAACAAAACGTTGCAACGTTCGCTAGCACAAGTTCATTTTAAAGGTTTCGTTAAATAATTTTTCTTAATTTTTTTTAAAGAAAATAAAGTTTACAAGCAGTTGTTTCAGTTGTTTTTTATTCCAACACATTTTATCAATGACTAATTTTGTCATGGCAGCGCTACCACACCGCACATGCCTGACAGTCTGCAATTGTAGTAAGTAGTAGTAAGTAAGAAGTTTATTACGACGGCTCGAAGTTCATGGTGAACTTGTGTGTGCCGTATAAGGCAGGTACAATATATGGCTCATGATAACAATAATATGGAGGTAATATAGAACACGTTATTTGTTGACAAGTACTATTTTTAACATAAATCCATAGTAGGAATCAGAAACAAAAATCAACACAATGTAACAGTTTAAGTACAAAACAAAACCAAAAAAAAAATAATAATAATCACTAAATGCACATTCCACATTTATGTATATATCTACGTAAATACAACTATATTAATAATTTTTTTTTTAAATTAGACCGAGTGTTTATCTGGGCATTCCTTAATCGATTTCTTGATTAAGTAAGAAGTAGTCGAATAGTTTACTTTTAATCTCAGTTATCCCATCAATTTGGAGTAGTTCAATAGGGATTTCATTAAATATAGAAGGAATTTTATATTTGTTTGTTTGTTTGCCATATTGGTTCTTCATATCGATATGTGGTTTTCCTGAAATAATTATTCTTTATTGCTGAGCTTAATTTGTGGTCACAGTTAAAATAGTTTTTCAGAATTACAATGACAATGACAATATACAATTACAAATACAATTACAATGACAATGGTAAACGTGTTTAGTCACGGTAGAATAATTATTTCAGTGTGCTAAGTAATTGTCAATTTATCTTCGCAGATTTTAAGCCATTTTATCTTTCTGGAATGAAAAACAACTGCCGCAATTTTGCATTATCTGCTTTTTGGATAACTACAAGGCCCTCACGTAGACAGACTGTTCAAACTCTCATATTCAAACGTGCTGGGAATGTGTAACACCAGGACGAAATAAAAGGGTATGCTTTATTAATTCATCCCTGGTAACATTCATTTGCTGGGAATAAGGAACAGTGTCACATTCAAGCCATTCGGCGAAAAATAAACCTCAAAGTTGTCAAATTGCAATGCGAAAGCAAGTGTTCTAAGATAAGCTCATACTAGAAACACTGAGAGAACGTTTTTAGAGATTTTAGCTAAAAATAAAGACGTCTTATAAATTATGTTATCGTAGAGTGATTTAAAGGAAGATTTCCACCAAATGACTGGATGAAGCATTTCAACTACAGCCATGTACCGCTATCTAGTACTGTTAACCCCTTCCTTTCAACAAGAGAAGAAACACACAACTAAATTTCTTTTTAACAAACAAACAAGCCACATGCCTCCTTAATTATTGAGTGCAACGCTGGTGTGTCCACGTGCACTAGGGAGCAAAGTTAAGCCTAAAGACATCACGGGGATTTTTTTCCAGCTATCAACCGTTTTGGAATGCAGATTCTGTATCAAACCTTGACAGCTTGCTCCCTGATTCACTGGTCACACCAACTTTATACCCAATAATTAAGGAGGCACGTGGCCTGTTTGTTGTGTAAAAAAAAGAAATTTCTTTGCGTATTTCTTCCCTTGTTCAAATCAAGTGCAACATAGAACTAAATAATAGTAGACGGCACTATAGGCACATTTAAGTAACAGCATGAAAGTTTCGAGAAAACTCGTCAAAAGTTAAAACGAGTAGGTAACTAAGAAGGAAAGGAATGCTCCTCTCTACAGTGGTTGAAGAATTAAGCCTAAGAGATGAAAAATTATGGTATTTTCTCTTTACTTCAAAAAACGATTCAAAATTAGCACGTAGCACATTCACTGTCACACACAGCTATTCTGGACTACAAGTCCATTGTGGACCACTTTATCTTCTGAAAGATAGCCAAATTAGATGTTTTGGTAATTATTGCGACACTGGATTTAATTTGTATGTCGTGGTCAACGTATCCTGGAACAACAAGATAGCCGATTCCATACTGTGATGATTGAAAATCTAAAAGGTAGCTAAACTATTGGTTGGAATTAGCTAAATTGCATTTATTGTCACTGGATTTAAAACTCACTATACTGTAACGGTAGATACATGTCAAAGTTATAGATAGAGTAAATTTATTGGCAAGAACTGACTAATTTGTTTTTCGGTGTCAAGGGATCACCACTGCTTCTAAATTCTCGTTGCAAACGTGAAATACATTTAATTTGCAATACTCTCTGAACACATGATTCCGAAAAAACTCTTTATCTATCATATTTTACGCTTACAAGCAAATTACATGTTTAACTTGAAACAGGCATGAACAAAATGTTTAAAACAAAACGCTTGGTTTTTTTTATTACGATTGCATATCTTTTTGAAAATAGTGTTTAAAGAAAACGTTCAACGTGAGTTGGTCTCTCATCACCCAATACTGTTTTACAATAAGAATCAACAATTTTATTTTAATCAATTCCGTCACTTCATAAGTTTAGATGTATGTTTATAAACTTGTTGGAAACAGAACAGATGTTTTCAATAAGTCTTTTATTTTAAGCACAGTTCATGTTTTAGCAGTATAATAGCACTAACATTTCCAAAAGTCTTTCCGCCAACACTCTTTGAAAAAAAAGCTTTTATATGTTTTTTTTTGTAGTTAAACCCTATGAAAACGCTTAATGGGTTTGTGTAAAATGTTTGCGTTAAAAACACTAGTTTTTACAGTAAAAATAGAAATACTTTACTAATTACCACCACCACTGAAAAGGTAGTTTAATGGACTGCATTAATTAAATTTTTAATTGAATTCTCATAGAAATTTTTTTTTTACATAGGGTACTTTACCTCTAGACCAACGATGAGCTCTGAAATTTTTATAATACAAAACGTCTCGATTAATTTGTCCTAGTAACTTACATTGCATTGACCGTTTAATTCTGAAAAGGCGAAATGGGTTTTACAAAATATACATACACCCAGAAATATGAATTCTTGTGGCTAGGGCGTGTAATGCCTATTCCTCTCTATTTTTATCGAAAAAGAATGGCAAAATTAAACTGTAGCTCAGGTGTCAGTCGAAGCCTTAGAGACCAAAATATTTTTTGTTGGTTTGTCAAAGAATTAAATACATACCCGAACGAGAGGTGGTTTTCTGTGGCCTCTACCACCTTTTCCTCCAGAAGATCTACCACAATCCCCATCACGAACACCAGAACCACCAAGATCCTCGCCAGAACCACCAGGACCACCAGGGCCCTCACCAGGACTACCAGAACCACCAGGGCCCTCACCAGGACCATCAGGACCCTCATCAGGACCACCAGGGCTTTCACCAGGACCACCAGGACCACCAGGGCCCTCACCAGGACCACCAGGACCACCAGGGCCCTCACCA
>JAHWFP010167482.1:0-22882 GCA_023313725.1 Lithobius niger | reverse complement strand
CATGACGTTGAGAAGGCTCAGGAACAGAGGAATGTGATTTCGGCCAAGCTCGTGGCAAGCGAACGAAAAAGACATTTCCAATTTCGTTTACAAGATTCGTTTCTGCTGTCAAGTTGGTCCTGGGTCAAGCTTGTTTTAGGGAAATTGAGGGAACCCCCCCCCCCACCCTCCCAATTCGGACAGCGCAATTTCCACTAGCTTGACATGCCATTCTCTAACAAATTCGAGTGCTGCTGTTTCCTAAGGAATTTTTTTTACAGTCGTTTTGTCCAAAGACCGGATGATAAAGGAAATATTTACATCGTACAGCTTTGATCATGGGGATGAAAGCAAGCCAAGCTGGAATTATTAAACTGTCTCCTTAAAGGGGATGATTTGCAGTAAGTTGCTGGTGGATGGTTTTAGAGAAAGATGCCATCTCCGAATTTATAGACGGTTGGCCGAGGCTCAACAATCCAAATAAATACAGATGCAAACCTGTTTATGTTGCCTTTTGGACTTATATGTCAGACTGCCTGAACGGGGAATCGAACCCAGTGCCTTTTTAAACCAAATGCCAAGGTCCTACCGCTGACCGTGTCCTTGGCCTTTGGTTTCAAAGGACCTGGGTTCGATTTCCCGCTCAGGCAGTCTGACAAAGTCCAAAAGGCAAAAGGTAAACAGGTTTGCATCTGTATTCATCCGAATTTATATGTATACAACAGTAACTCATACACAGGGCGTTCCCTCTCAACGGTCCCAATGGGGGCAGGAGAAAATTTCATAATGTATGTGACATATGTCAATGTCATACATGGTTACGTTATGTAAAGTAAGGATGTTGGGAAGAATCCATTGGTGTAACCTGAGATGACCTCGAGCCCATTCTTCAAGGTCATCAAACGACTATCTCCGTACGCATCAACAAAAGACACATAGTTCGAACTGCAAACATGTCGAAATCAAGAAATGAAAGGCAGTAAAGAAAACAGAATGGAAATCGATCAAGATGTGAAATGAGACCAAGATGGTTTGGTTTATTCTTTTAGAATAGCTTTACTGTATACACAGGTGTGCGCAGTGAAGTTTCCAGGGATGGCAACGCCTGCTTAATTTTAGTACCTTATCTCCTTAAAGGTACATCCGGCCTGCCTTACAGCAGCCACACGCAGATCTCCATCCGTGCATGTTACTATCGCACAGTTTCACGAGACTCGGCGTACGAATACAAGGCCAACTGAGATAGTATACGAAACAGCATCAAGTTACAGATTGTGTCGTCAAAAATCATATATAACATCATATATTATCATATGTATTTAATATGAAACAGTAGCGTGGCCTGCATTCATTAGAAAGGTTGCAGTTTTTTTTTATAGCTTGAACAGTTTTAGGTTAAGATTTAGAGCGGTTAATACCGTTTATACTTGGTTTTAGTAAGTTTAAATACATTACTTATTTCAAAATTACCGGTTCAATATTGAGTCGGTTCAGCCATACAACAAGCATTAAGTTGCTTCGGTTGACTTAAGGCTCAAAAGAAATTAATTATTTGAATAAATGAAAAAAGATACCAATTGAAAATGAACAAAATGTTTATAAAATTTCAAATCCGGCTTTCTTTTTTTCTTACTGTTCGTTTTTCCCCTTTCTTCTCATTGTTGAAGTGAGTGTTTGAAGTAAATCTTGCTAAAAATCCGTTTTAAAATGTGGCGTCTATGACATTTTCTGTTGAATATTGGGAACCTTATTTACGTTCTTCCTGAACGTACATGATCCTTTACGCGCCTTCAATGACCTTGAAGCTTTATCTGTGTGTGTGTGTGTGCAGTACTAATTTTAATCGTTTGCTAGTAATTACTATAGGATCAAAAATTTAAAAGACTAATGCAGTAAAAATTAAAATTAATTATTCCAATAGATCGCCGAAGCCAAGTTACAAGACACTAGTCTAGAAAATTATAAATTGTGATTTTAAAATACAAGAATCATTCCGGTTTTTGACGACTCAATTAATGCGTTCACGCTGGCTGGACTATTAGGCGCAATGCCAACTGACAGTATCTGCGTTCTTCGCTGCGAGGAACGAAGCTACTGTCTCAGTTGACCTTGAGAATGGTAAATGCGCGGATGCAATCGGCGCGTGGCTGTTATAAGGCAGGCGGAAGGTTATAATGCAGACCGGATGTTACTTTAATGCCATCCTACAAGATATTCGGGGTCGGTTACGGTTTGGTAACTTCAGGTGGTTTTTTCCAGGTCACGGTTCAGTTAGGGTTAGAGTTCCGACACTTTGTGGCAAGAGATGGGTCGGTTTCGATAACCGAACCGCGGTTTTCGATTTTCATTAAAACCGTCTACTCCATAAAAAATAACAGGTTCGTCGGTTTTTGGAAAACTAGTGTTGCTTGAGCGACGTAATGGATCTCAGCCGGCCTTGCTCGTACATCCTTCATTGCTTACGCATGGATCAACAGGCGACTGAACGCACCTCACTCGGCATTGGATTTAGACCTAGTTAATATCTCTATGGTCGGCCAATAAGATATTTCAAAGTCTATGGGTTTGCCGAGCGCGGATTTCAGTCTGCGGTCAAATGAAGACGAAATAACTCCATCAAAACAGATGTTAAAAATAATTATTTATTATTATTTTTTATTGTGTGGCAAAATGCATACAAGTAACTGCTTATTGAAGTTGTTATCTTAGTAGGCCTTTATAATTGAAATACCGTACAATAAAGAAAGAACTTGGCATGTAAACATAGCCCTATAATCGTTTTTCGTTACTAGATGGCTAAGCCTTTCCCTATAGAGCAGCGGCAGGTGACGTCATATAGGCTACGAGATAGCATCTGGAGGGCATAACTACAAGGGGCACTAGATTAAAATGTAACGGAAAACAAC
Organism: Lithobius niger; assembly: GCA_023313725.1. NCBI lineage: Eukaryota > Metazoa > Arthropoda > Chilopoda > Lithobiomorpha > Lithobiidae > Lithobius > Lithobius niger. Next base: position 19,997 of record JAHWFP010167482.1, on the reverse strand, counting down.
GGCATTTCTATAGTCAAGACAGTGTTTTGAGAGCGGATTTTCTTAGGCTTAAAAAAAAGTTGTTTTCTCCAACAACAAAAATCGCGCGTTATAGGCTTAAACAATCCAGTGTAATAGCATTGGCTTTACTCAGACGACCTTCTTTTCCCCTTCCAGTGCCCCTTGCAGCTAACCCAGTTACCGGCTCCACCATAGAGTTATATACAATAATACCATACGTCATTTCACTGTCCTGTAGGTAGGAAACACTTTCAAAGTTTCTAAAAAAAAACGAAACAGAACCATAAACGACCATAAACGAGATTTTGGCAAAAAAACGGAAAACTGAACCTAAACTTGAAAACCCAAAACCGAACCCATCCCCATTGGCAAGATTATATTAAAACGGGCTTAGGGTATTGTATCATCGTTGCATACCACTGTTGCTACCAGTCAGGCAGATGACCAGAAGTGGCTAACTCTTGCTAAAACCCTTTGAGGTAATTTCGCAAAGTTATACAAAGGAGATTACCCTTGGATACACAAGATACACAGGAGATTACCCAGGGGTACACGATAAAGTTGCTTAGAAAAGTGAGTTCTTTCATAGACTGACAAAAAAAATCCATTTTCATTAAAAAATCCTGAAGTAGCCTACAGCGATAGGTTTCCCCCACAAACCTCCTTAAACACTGCCCTAAACATCCACTATTATTTTTGTTTACTAAATACAGTTTTCATTTTTTTAAATTTGCCAAAACGTACTATTTAATTTAGTGGTGTGGAGGGCTGTTCCTATTTTGAAATTTAATTTTGAAAGTAACTTCAGAAAATTAAATCGGAGCAAGAACGGGGAACATCACTAAAATGGTCTTTGAAAGGCATTCTTATTGTTAGAAAGCGTCGAAAATATACGTGCTCCTACCGTCCCCGACCCGACTCTCGGTACCCTTGCACAAATTTTCCAGGAGGGGATGGGTTAGACATTCCAAGGACGCACGTGCAATTACGCTCTCGACTCTTTTAAGAAGCTTGGCTTCAATTAATTTTGGCGGGAACCCATGCGGATACAATGTAGTTGCTTAGCAACCGGGGATTGAGAGTACATGCTGAAACGCATGCTATCGACATTGTTTTTTTTTCTCTTTTCTTTGTCCTTTTTTTGGGCCAGGCGGCTTCTTAAATTAAAAGAAAAAGTAACGAATTTAATATTTAATGAGGAAAATTCAAAACAATACTCTGCTTTAAAACGGTGCTTATGCATATAAATGAGGTAAGCGCCCGATTTACCTTCGTGGTTCGATACGAGCATCTGTTCGACGAACCTGCAACGCTCTTTGTTGCTAGGTAGGAGCAGGCTAGATTAGTTGGTATGGTAACGAGACCAGACGTCGTCATGTGTCAGTCACCTGAAGGAAACCGAACTTGAAATAAAAAACGGCGGCGTCGTTGACATCATTTAGCCGCAGCAATAGCGACAATTCTTCGGAAATTTACAAAATACTCGTGCGTGAACATCATGCGAAGTTCAAGAACTTATCATGTGTTCGATTCAAACGGTATTCAATGCATTTGCAGGAAGATAAAAAAAAAAAGTAACCCAGTTCTCCATATTTGTGAAGGTCTTAATATAATTCCTAACACTACATTTATTTGCTGAATAAATATACAGATGCAAACCTATTTACGTTGCCTTTTAGACTTACATGGCAGGATGCCTGAGCGGGGAATCGAACCCACGACCTTTTAAACCAAAGGCTGACACGGGCAAAAGGAAACATCCATAGGCAGCATTTAACACGTGCGGTAGGACCTCGGCCTTTGGTATCAATGCTCGTGGGTTCGGTGCCCCGCTCAGGCAGTCTGACATATAAGTCCAAAAGGTAACGTGAATGGGTTTGCATCTGCATTGATTTAACCCTTGTTGAGCCATCGACTTTCCGTCTTTAATTTATTTGCTGTTATTGAAATAAGATTAAACTCTCAGTCTTAATTTCTCTGGAGTTTCTTAAAAGGACATACATCCTTCCGGTATATCGTGCGATCCGATGAGATTGCAGTTGGCAACTTTTATACAGGTTAGAGTTAATGTCGCCAAATCATCTCGCACGCAAAAAATAAACACAAGAAAATGAATGTGTTGGCAACATTTACATACGTTTGAACTAATGTAACAAAACTGACTCAAGCAGGAAAGCCAACAGGGATTTATGTCCCTTTAATAGCATTTGGGTGTTGCTAAAGTTTATATAACGGTTGCTCCCCAATTCGTGTTTGAAGACTGCTTCTTTCCTGTCATCCTTGGCAATAACGCCAGCACGGTACAGTTTTCTTCGGCCATTATAGTTTTTATTATATTCGTGCAGATGCAAACGTCATGTAAATTTATTGGATGTAAATTACACATGGCGTAACGAGTACGCTCAGAAGGGGCGATATGTCATAATGTTTCTAACATAATTTTATTCCCATACCACGACTGACTGCTCTTTATGCCCGTAAAACCTTTCCTCAATCCAATTTTAAAAATATCTGAAATTAAAAAAATTCATTGTTAGACGGCAAAGGCAGTCTAACATTTAAACTAGCACTGTTACCGATTGAAAAGCGAGCGAAAATACCATGGCGCCATCTATCGGCAGTGATATTGTTTAACCTTCACAGCTTGCTCCCAGGTGCACGAGGACGCACCAAATTTTAACTCAAGAATTAAGGAGGTAGTGGCTTCTTTGTTTCGTTAAAAGAAATGCTGTTGTGCATTCCTTTGCTTGGCGCAAGCAAGTGCTAGATCGCGCTAGATGTTGCCAGATTCTGCAGATACTGATAGTGCCACTCTTAGTCCTAAAGGCGACGTAAATCGGTGTGCATCCGTATTTGACACTTAATCGAGCCCATTTGGCTTTCCGTCCTGTTGAATAAGAAACAGCTAAATACCATGGTAACCTTTACATTGTACAAGCTTGCTTACACTTACCATACGAGCGTTATTTTCTCGCGATATACAGCTTATTATTATTATCTTTCCACCATGCCTTACGTTTCTGTCTCCTTCCGGAGCTCCGCAACCAACTTCCGGCTGCGGCTCGTTCACTTCCGGTTTTCCGTGTGTGCCACAATTTCTTGCCGTGGCGCTAGTGCCTCTTGGCCGTAAATTAATGCACCGAAACCACGGCCGGGTGATAATTAATGGCACCGATAACGAGGCGGAGGCTTCATGACACAACTAATTCCGAAGCGAACGAGATGGCGCACGTGATTAACATGCAGTCTAGGCGTCCGTCGCCTCCGCCCAATCCCGCCAATTGGCACTGCGAGATACACGAACGCGAGCATCCAGAAGCACGATTAATCTACATTACAATTAGATAGCACACTTTAAATCCGGCCTGATTAACCCTTCACGGCAAAAAACGGTAGTGGAGCCGACAGGAGTATAAGATAGAATTAAACGGGGTGTGTTTTTTTTTTTATATAACTGCTTCGACCTTTACCTCATCTGCAAGGCCGTAGCTAGCGTTGAGGGAGAGGGTGGGGAGGTGACATCCCGTCAAAACAGCGCAGAAACAACGGCGCACCACAAAACAGTGACGTCATATCTGCGCGACGGCGCATCAGCAGACGCGGCCATCGGTGCCTATCCCCCCCCCCTGGCCCAGTAAGGAGTTGCTTCCCCCCCCAATATCAAACGCATCCCCCCTATTTAAAAATGGTACTTCCCGTATTTCTGACTTCGACTAGGTTGGGTGTCAAAAACCCCCCTCCCCCCCCCCCCAACACATACACACTTTCGGCCATGTTATTTCCATACGCTTTATTTCTGTTCCGTCACAACAGTCGGGTGCTGCAGCAACAGCATCTACTGTTCTGTTTTCAATCAATATTTAACCGTGCATAAAATTATAAACTAAAACATGTTTTTTAAAATAGTTTTCTAAATTGATGTGCTGTGTTGACTGTTGACAGGTTGTGTTGTGTTGCGGTGACTGGTGATGTGTTGTTGTTGCTGTTACAATAGTTAAACTACCCCCCCCCCCCCCCAAATACCCGCGTGTGGGGTCTCCCTACTCATTTTTTCGCCCCCCCCCCCCCCCCGGGCACCACTGCACGCGGCTACGTAGCGCGACGACGAACTAGCTTGGATAAAACAGGGTGCGATTGAACAGAGCAGAAAGTTGTTTAAAAATGATGGCTTTTCGAGAATTGCCAGTGCTTTCCTCAGCTCCTCATTACTGTTCTAATTTATACTCTGTCTCAAAATTGTGAACTGGACCAGAAATTTTTCTGTTCGGATAGTTTTATCTGAATGCCAAAATGATGCATGATGAGTAGATAGTTAATGTTGTTACTACATAGAAGCATGTTAGTTTTAACCAGATCAAGGGAAGATGTTATTGTTAAGTTTATATCTTGTATGTTAATATTTTCTATATTGTTGTTTGTACTCCGTTCCATGCCCGCGTCATATAATGCCCTTTGGGCGCATTGACGTCATTAATAAAGTTAAAAGTTAAAGTTAAAAGTTAAAGTTAAAAGCTCAAAGTAAGAAGTTAGTACTCCACAAGTTGCATTCAACTAATACCAATTTGTATGTGCTGGTGGGGGAGTTGGCGGGAGGGAGGCATAATTTGTTGCCTTCGGGCGCTTCTTCTGTATTACTTAGGGCAAAAAATAAGGCAAAAAAAAAAAGTTCCGTATAATGCAAACTGCGGATGAAGGGGACAATAAAACGGTCCAGACAATAAGACATATATACCATGGCTGTGATGTCACGCTAACTCAACACCACACTAAATTTCAGAAGGTTAAATCCCATTAACCGTGACCGGAAGTGTGCGTTATCAAGTTACCGCACACATTTTCTGATAACCCACACTTTTGACACTTCCGGAACACGCGACCGGGAACGCACACACCAACAACAAAATACTGCGTCCAAAAACGTAATGCAATAAAAACGTACAACGGAAATTACTTAACTTAACGTAATATCCCGAATGAAATCCTTTCGCTGCCAACTCTCGCATGTTTGGCCCACAGCTAAGTTTATTCACTCCGTCTAACTCCCCTCCCCCCATCCACAAACTAAAATGGAATGACCTTCATTCATACCGATACACCTTATTACCGTACGTTTTGAAACAATTCTCAAACTACAAACGCACAAAAAGAATTGATTACCTTGCTGGAATGTCCGTAATGTGTTTGTTTCTATCCTTGCTGCCTCACATATCGAAGTTTATTCACTCCCAACAACTTCGAAAACACGAGCGAGTTTACCAGGCAAACCTTCCCAAACGACGCGTATGTCTAACCCCATCCCCCCTCCCTCCACAAACTTGAGCTGCCAAAGGACTTGTCCGTCCAACACCCACCTCCCCATCCACAAACTAAAATGGGATGACCTTCATTCATATCGACATTCTGATTGACTCCCGTATTTCTTGAAGCAGTTTTCACAAAACACAACACAAACACGTTCTAATTGAATACGAGTTAGCTTGACGTCCCAACCGTGGTATAAATTATTTATTGGTGAAAACTCACGGTTCTCACTTTTTAACCCACCGCTGCGATGATTGTCCAGGCGAGAGTATGCAAATCTGTCTCGTGCATATTTGCATACTTTAGCTGGGTCTTTGTCTGATTTGAGTTTTTCCGTTGTGTTAGTTTTACTTTATTTTATGGACAAGTCTTTTTTTCTCCGTTCACTCTTTTTAATTCCCTACCCATGTTTTCTACCAGTTATTTTTCTGCCTCTTCCGCTGTAATGTTGGCCAAACTTTTTTACTTCAAACCTGCCATTTTGTACCCAAAGCCCAGAACATCCCGCTTTAAAACAACTTTTTTTCCTAAATAAGTACGACAGACAAGCACCCGCAAGGAACAACCCCCCCCCCCCCCTTGTGGAGCACTAGTTTTGTACACTGATCTGATGAGCGCTTCAGTAACAATGCTCGAAATATCATCGTTTTGAAACAACGTTTCGCGCTTTTTTGTCGATGCGCTGTTAGGACGTTGCGCTGTTTTGTCGCTCGCTGCTTTTTTTTTATGAATTTATTTACAGCACAAAGAGCGCAGCATAAGGGAACCTCGGAGGAGAGAGTTGGGGCCTAGAGTTTGATAGCCCATAATTTATCGTCAACAATGTCATGAAAATTTCTTTGGTACTGATTGTAACTTTGTTGCTGATGGCCTATTGCTCGCCCTTTTTCATTGCTGCTGTGAAAAGAATGATCATGCTCGCTCGCTCGCTCTCAGTTTGGCTTTTTCATTTCTACCGTGTAAAGTATGAACATGTTTTCCCTTTTTTATTGGTGACGTAAAAAGAATGACTCTGCTCCCCCTGTTTCATTGCTACTGTGTCTAGAATGAGCCTGCTCCCCTTTTTCATTGCTGCCATGAAAAGAATGTACATGCTCGCACTTTCACTTTAATTTACAACGTTTGGATTGATTGTCACAATGACCGCATGTCATCACCGTATCACCAAATGGGGCAGGGTGATACCCAGGATCCAATCGGGAAACCTCCAACCATGGTAGTAGTCGAGCTTATTTCAGAAAAGGCCAAAATGAATTCCGATCGGCAGGTCTATAACCGACTTTGCCAAAGTCCCCTTCCAGTTGGTAGCACTTTATTGGGACAACGTAGTAACCTGGTAAATTAACATGTTGGTACCAATTTAATGGGCCGACATTAACCTGCTAAACCAATGTGTTTGTAGCACTTTATTGGGCCAATGCAGTAGTAGCCTGTTAAACCAATGTGTTGGTAGCACTATATTGAGCTAACGTAATAGTAAGTAACCTGCTAAACCAATGTGTTGGCACCACTTTATTGGGACAACGTAATAGTAACCTGCTAAACCAATGTGTTGAGAGCACATTATTGGGCTTGCTTAATAGTAACCTTCTAATTCAATGTGTTGGTAGCACTTTGTTGGGACAAAGCAGCAGCAGCCTGGTGAATCCACATGTTGAGACTACTTTACGGACTATAGCGGACTTTGCCGAAGTCCCCTTCCTGTTGGTAGCACTTTATTGGGACAACGTAGCAGCAACCTGCTAAATCAACTTGTTGGTGTTCAATTATCGGGCCATTGTATCTAGACACACGCTAGTGTGTCGCGCCAAGTTAGGCAACAAACATCACAACAAACATCACATCAATTCAATTGTCGAGGTTGTAAACCATTGTAGCGCCGCGCCATAGCGTCAGTGTCTTATATCTTGAAGCATAGTTGGGCACATTTCAGGTACTTGGTGAAAAATAATAATGCGGTATAAAAGCTTAAATTGTGTTGAAATCAAGAGCAATGACCCGCCTGACAAAAATTAACTCGTGTAGGAATGCCAGCTAAGCTGCTTTCAATGCAAAATCTGACCCTCAATAACGTTGAAAATGTGTAATTAGCTAGCTAGCTAATTCTAGTCCGCTCATCCCCATGTTAATTTTCATAGGGTGATTATTCATTGATATCGAGATAACGGGAAGGCTTCCAGCTATGAAATTGGACGAATGGCTGCAGTACGATACGAACTACGTACCTTTTATGGTTTGGAGCCTAGGGGTGTAACGAGGATGGCGTGGGATGGCGCGTAAGTACGAAGATATTGTTATAACCATTGTTAGTATTGTCGGCATCGTCTCTCATTGGACAGCCAAAGTTCGGACAATGACAACGTGTATACTGACGTGCGTGCCTAGACACACACTAGTGTAAAACAACGTTGCCAAAGAAATTGTATTCACGTCCAATTCACGAAAAATAAACAACTCTAAAAACAAAGCAAAATAAACAAAGCCAAAAACTGGTGAAGACGCCACCAAGTTGAGAGTGGTTCGGCCCTTCAAAAGAGTGATATCAACACACCAAAACTAACTAAATAAAACAATTACAACAAAATTAAAACCAAGAAAAGGCCAGCGTTTTAACCATCATTTATTGCATTTTGAGAAGAGGTTGCAATTCCTGAAATTAGTGCGTCCCCAGCTTGCGTGAACAGCATCCCGACCCTTTCAAAGCTTCCACTAATAACCATTTAAACTTAAATTCATCAGTACATTTGGCTTTAGCCAAACCTAGACCGAGCCAAACATTCATTCCTCTTGAATCACTTTGTGACCCGATCTAGTAAGTCCAACCTAGACGTGGGTGCGGATGGGGTAAAACCGCGGTTCGATGCAGTTCGGGTCGGTTCCGGGTCGGGTCAGTTCCAAAAATAATAAATGGTGCGGTTTGGGGATAGCTGGGGTTATAAAAAATAAAATTACGAGGGGTGTCGGGTAACTCACGGGTAAACCGCAGCTAAAATAAATAGCCACTGATAACCACGTGTCGTAGAAAATGCGAAACTAACGTGGCTATTTGCTTTTTTTCCCCTTGATTCCTCTTCACGCAAGGCCAATTGAGGTAGAAACTGCAAGACTTGAAAGTCGCCGTCAATAGCACAACAAACCGAACAGACAGCAAATGCACGTTTGAGGAGGAGGAATGGACGCATGCTGTCAAGATTTTTTAAACCTTTTTTTAAGTAACTAAAATAAAATTACAAACAAAAACGTCAAGTGTGCCGTAAAAAGAGGGGTTATATGATTGAAGTTTCATTTTACTTGTTAAAATGTACACGGATAAAAATTGGTGATTTTTAATTGAAATAATCAAATGTGCAATTGAGAAAATTCCATCTGTTTAAGTGCTGTTGTGCTTTACGTAACGTATATGATTGGTAAAGCACTACAGCACTTAAACAGATGCAATTCTATGAATTGTACATTTGATTATTTCAATTAAAAATCACCAATTTTTATCCGTGTAGTTTTAACAAGTAAAATGAAACTTCAATCATATAACCCCTTTTTAGCCCTAAATGTAATAATCAACTAAAGAACGGCGTTTGTTGAATTATAACTATGTCTTCGTGTAGCTTTCTTTTGTTTCCAAGTTTTTTTTTCCCGAAATCAATGACTTTCTTAGATCTTTATTTAGCGGTTAACCTAAACGGTTTAGCAGTGTCCTCTTGTGCATATGCTAGGGGTGACGATGGTGATGAGGATGTGTTGATGTAAATGACGTGTTGATGCGTTGATGCAATTATGTAACTGTACCTTTATATGGCTAGGGTGGGCGCATGGTCACCGGCCAAGACCCCAATAAATCATAAGCAAGCAAGCGGCTAAACCGCGTTTGGGTCGGGTCGGATTTTATTATAACACACATTTGCGGGTACGGAGTAGTTCGGTTGTCAGACATTGCAGTGCCCTGCGGGTTCGTTCCAGTTTTTGTAAATGCGGACAATTTCGGTATCCCAAAATTGGACCCAGCCCACCGCTAAGGTTCCACCTCATGAATCTGAACCACTTTTGGGGTAACACTACTCCACTTTAGATTTATAGAAGCTCTGAACGTTAGGATTTGGACCAGAACCTCATCCCAGTTTAGCAACCACAACTCTAAAAACTCCCGTCCCTCTTTCACCCCCATCAGTTGCAGCACCCGTCCTGTGGCTCTGCCATTATCAAGGTCAGTGGTGGCTACAATACCGATCAAGTTTTGGACTTGCTACAATCAACTGCAAGACCAACTCATTATTACCAACAATTCGGCCATGTTAAAACCATTTTGTGAACCAACTTCATTGTAACAACAGTCCCTTTGCACAATTTGTAACCCACACCATTGTATCAGGGCGTGGAGGTCTTGGTGACTTGATGGCCCGTGCGGCCATGGCTTGATGCAGGCTTTCCAATTTCGACTCCCCAACTGGTCAACATCACTTTTGGGACCTCGACTTAGAAATTGCCCCCGAAATTCAATAAATTTGCCATGCCCGGAAACCTACGGCTGTAGCCATCAAGTCACAAGCCACCAAGCCCCGTGAATCAAAGCGAGCAAATACAACATCTTTACGAAACTGGACCACTGCGTTGGCTGGCTTTCTAACGTCATGTGAATGGACATCATTAGGCTAATTCTCTGTTAGGCTGAAGCGAGGGTTGAGGGGGCTGAATCTCACCTAGTCTCGCTTCACAGTCAAGTTGTGAACGGTATAAGATAAACCCCGAAGCCACGTTTCCAACAGCCTTAGAATAACAAGACGGAAAAGTAACTTGACTTGGTTAATGTTACTTAATACGGAAATACGTTGCTCCAGTCTGTACTAAAAGTTTAGTTCGTTGATAAGATCAATTTATTTTGAATTTTAAGTGTGCAAGCTCGTGAAACAGGCAATTTCATGTTTATCTTCCATAAAATGTCGGCTACAATTGACGACATCCTCAGTTTATGCTCAATCGTCGAAATCTGGGTGTTTGGGGTGCTAAACAGTGCATGCCAATTAATTCGCGATTGGTTCGTCTCCGGGCGAGTATTGGGAGAACCACTTTGCGTAACACTTAAAGCTCAACGGGGGAACGGAGAAAGGTTTTTCTCTGGGAAAAAGAACCTCCGTAAAACGAAAGTATTCATAAAACAGTTTATGGCCCGACTGTGTAAGTATCTTTTTTATAGACTTTTATACTAGATTAGGTACTACCGGATGCTATTTAAAAGGAAAGCAATTCCATTACGATTTGATGTCCAATAACGCCAGTCTAGGAAAGAGTGTAGTACAGCGCGCTAATGTTATTGTTGAAGAAACGACTCGTTCTTTAAGTTGCACCGAAAATCGGTTTTGTTAGTTTTTTAAGTTGTTGGTTTGGGTGTTATGTTTGTCAGAATTTATGTATTCAGGGTTCAGACAAAACCTGGAAAACCAGAAAATCTCGGGGAAAATGAAAATGGAGCCAAAATCTCAAGGAAATTTCAGGGAAAACAAGAATTTCTTTGAAAATCAGGGAAGAGACAGGGAAATTTGAAAAAAAATGTCTTTGTGTCTGATTTGTAAGTTCCATGAAGTAGCAGATCACAAACAAAATCCTAGGCTAGTAGCCAATATTTTAATTGTGCTTAATATGTCCAAGTATTTTAGATATTACTTCAATAAATCAAATCTTAGGCTGGTTCCAATATCTGTAATGAAAATGTCCCGTCTGGACTAATCCCTAAACAGCTCTTTTCTGGGTGTTGGATTATTTTCGTACAAATATTAACAAAAAACATGAGCTACTGCCCATTTCCCTAACTAAACATCTTGTAAACACCTGGAAATTGCCATTGGATGCATCTGGAAAACCTTGAAAGGTCAGGGAAATTAAGAATAAAAAAATTGTCTGAACCCTGGTATTCGCTGGAGGAGGAAAGGCGGTGTTTGTTTATTTTATTTATCGTTTCATCCTGAGCTACCTTTTCTTACTGACCGATTGTTGAGGACTTGAGGTGGAAAGGTCTCCGGACCAGGGCATTTTTTTTAGCACACTAACTGATGCTCCAAGTGGAGCACCCGCCTTCACGATTGGAGCACCAGTCAACATCATGGACCAGTGGGGCACCAGTCGTTGTGGCCCTTTCGTTAAAGTTCGAATTCCGTTTTTCGTTTAAAAAAAAAACAAACCTAAAATCATTTCTGTAAAAGATAAAATTACTACATATGTGCAATTCGTTCATCACCGGTTGTTTTCCGAAATTTCTAATTGCGAATTCCAAGATGAATAATACAGTTTTACTTTAATGGTACTATTTTCTGGGCATGACACAGGGTATTAATATAATAAAACAAATTTTAAATGTAAAATTTCTGAAAATTTGATTTTAAGTCCACAAATTTGTTCAATTCTCCCCCACCCTCTTTCATGTTTGCTTGCCCTATGGCCTCAGAGTCGTGCCTTTTTCACAATTGGGAGCCTCATTTCGTATTCCTTAAAAAAAGCCCTGTTCTGAGTTTTGAAATATCAAATTAAAGTTGCCGAAATTGGTCTTGGAGAGACATGTTAACTGAATCGGGAGCGAGACTGGGACAGCCAACGTGACGATGCCTCGGTGACGTTCCAACTTGCTTATCAATGTTCGCGTCCCCCACTATGGCATGATAAGATAAGATTTGGGGTTTGTTTAACACCTCTGTAATGTGTGGCGCACTGGCAACCCCGGACCACTGCAATGTGACTGAGGTTGGCGCTAATGAAGTTGCTGTCGACGTGCCATTACGTCGCAACTCTCCCCCCCCCCCCCCCCCTACCGTGGTTCCTCGCCTCCAGACGTACGCGTCCGCCAGGACTTTAACCTCACTCACCGTACGTAGACGAAGGTTGTACTCAATATGTAAATGGTGGCAGAATGGGTAAATGGTGGGTGGAATGGTATTCAAAATTTGGTACAAATATTTCTTTTGTGCTTTGATATGACACACTTTATTTGCGTGAATCTAGCACGAAAAATATAAATTTAAATTATGTCCCATTTATTAAACATTTACGTTGTTAGTTGTTTGGATAAATAAACATTGGGTTCCGTTCCGAGTACATTCATCTATTAGTATCAGCAGCTGCTGTCCCAATATCTGTAGGTGTGCGCCGATGCCACTAGCCAAAAATCAAAACCTACATGCGTCGTTGCTGGTGAGTTTGTGATTCTGGCGCGCCACCGCCAATAATTCTGCCATTGTTTTTAATTATCATTGTTTAATTACCATTGTTTTAATTACCATAAAATTCTGCCCTTTTTTCCAGCCACGCAAAAATCGTACCTTTTCTTTTTGGGGGGAGAGGCGGGGGTCCCCTACCAGTGCAGTCCAATGCACAATATAGCCTTAGCCTGCAAATTTTCACAACTCTACATGCCATACCATACAAAACCAAGCTTCACAGCTGTGTTCTTGTTTAATATTTGTGTTGTCTTTCTTCCTTACAGTAATTTAAGTTTTAGGTTCGTACTGGGTAAAATAAATCGCCCTCAACCCCCTTCGCACATGAATGGGCCGGCTCACCCTAGGAAAATGGTATCCCTCCGCCTTGTTCTTTTCGAGGTGCGAGCACAACCGCACGCACTTAATGGACCAACCGTGGAAATACGGAAATAATTAATTTTATTAAATCAAGTTTAAATCCTTTTCCCCATGAAATTAGCAAGTTAATGCCGCTTAAGCAGCTGCCATTACGAAATTGAGTCGGAGCGAGCGGTTTTCCGTGGAGCATCTCTCTACCATTTGCCCCGTTCGCCGCGCCACCATCTGGTTGGGTAGTTGGCGCAAGCGGCGGGTGAATGAACTATCAAACCTTAGCGCTCTTCGGGGAATTGGATTTTTCCCAGCTTTCTTTGCGTGTGGCAATCGCGGACTTTCGCTGAAACAACACGAAAGAAGACGATGGGGGTCTTACGCGGTTGAGGGATTTACCAAAAAATTAGAAAATAAATGAAAGACATTTTTATGAAGCTTGCGTAGCCTGAAGAGACAAGCCGATAATTCATGCTAAGCCAACCGATACGCAGCTGTTGATGTCGGAAAAATCCGGCCCCAAACCCCGTCTTCATTAGAAACCTGGGTTAAATTAAGGGGACGTTCAAGTATTAAGTCATAGAGAAGGGGGGGGGGGGGTGGCCGCTGGTGACGATTGATGACGAGGGGAGAGGGGAGGGTGGCCAGCTGATGACGCAAGCACCGTTATCCCAATATAAGGGTGGAAAAGCGCAAAAAAAAAAGGTCCTCACAAAAACACAGGGAAATACAAAGAAAACACCCCGTCTTAGGAGGGATCGAGTTAGAAATAACGTAATACTGGAGGGGAGGGGGGGGGGGTTGATCAATTCATAACGATCGATGACGAGGGGGAGGAGGGCCAATTTGTTGATGACGTAATACTTGAACGGCCCCTAAAGTCACATGTATAGTGTATATAGTATGACTGAGGGCTTATATGAAAAGCAGGGCTTAAGTAAAAAAAATTATGTTTTCAGTAACTCACAAAATAAAATTATATTATAATACAGATTTTAAACCAATCAGAGGAAGGAAAAAACATTTTTACCATATACTTAGTAATCCTATAGGTAGTCAATTTTAAGCAATCCTATTCCAGTACATCTGGTATTTTTTTTTTATTTTAATTAGAAATCTAATCAATTATGCCCTTTTTACAACGAATAACTGATAAACTTTCACTTGTGACCTCAAATTAAGCTCAAATCTAAAGAATAATTATTTCAGGAAAACCACTTATAGATATGAAGTACCTTTTGCCAAGAATCAATTGGCAAACGAACAAACAAATATAAAATCCCTACTATATTTAATGAATCCCGATTGAACTGCTACAAATTGGTGCGATAAATGAGATTAAAAATAAACTATTCGACTACTTAGAATACGATTAAGCACTGCTCAGTTTGACGTACGGACCGATTTAAAAAATATATAATACGTATAAAAATTTGGATTTAAACATTTAGTGATTATTGTTTCTTTTTGTTCGGATGGCTCCTATGGATTAATGTTCATCATAGTACCTGCCAACAAATATTGTGTTCAATATCACCCCCCCCCCCCCCCATTATTTGTATCATGTGCTATTCCATTGTACTTGTTTTATGCGGCACACACAAGTTCACCATGAACTTCGAGCCGTCGTAATAAAGTATTTTTATTTATAAAAAATAAACAACCACTTAGCTTATCTTTGCATAGAATAGTGAATACTTGCTCCTTTTTGCATCGAATAGTGAATACTTAGCTTCTTTTTTGCAAAGAATAGGACTTAGTCCTTTTTTCAACATCACATTAGGCCACAATAAATTTAATAAGTTTGAAACGTCCGTTCTGTATTTCGATGCGAAGTTCGGCCATTCGTTCAGTGCAAAATGCATCGAAACACAAGCGTCAACACGATCGCGAATCTCACCTTTTTTCTACGTCGTTTTGCACTATTTTTCTTCAAAAGTTATTCCAGTGGAGGTTTTTCCCGGAATACCCATTTTCGAACCCATTTTCGACCCATTTTCGACCCATTTTCGAACTTAGATCTAGAATTGTGGCATAGAATATGTGTGAAAAATTTGATACAAATCGGATAATTCGTTCAAACGTTATAACGCGAACAGACACACGGACAGACCAACCGTTTGCGTAAGAGTCTCAAATCCCTCAAGCGTCTCAAACCCCTTTCTGACCCCCTTTATACGCAGGCTGCGTGCGTGGCTGGGGTGTTACGCAGTGAAGCTTGTCGTGAGAAGTAGGAGCAGCTCCAGTACGTCTGGCGATCTGGAAAACTCTGAAAAAGGTCACGGAAAAGCCAGGAGTTTTTCTAAAACACTGGAAAATAAGTTAGCTAATCTGGGTTGGCCCGATTCACTTTTTTTTTCGACTCAGTGACCCTAAAATTGGGTTGATCTGGGATGCAGTGACCTTGACAAATCCGTCCGTCTGGCCACAAGAAACATAACTAAGCTCATTTTTTCAAGGGAAAAAAATACTATCCTTACTTACATCTTTAACGGAAACAGAAAAATTTCATTAAAGTTTAACAGTGCAGACAGTTTGTTAGATTTGTTGCAAAAATTGTGGGAAAAAAAATTTATTTTCTTGAAAAACAGTGTAGGTAGTATAGTTTCTTCACTTCGATGCTGGAGGAGTTCACGCATAAAAATTCTAATCCGGCAAACGAACTGGGGAATCCCGCAAACCAAAAAGAAATAATCTCGTTCCGTCATCTTGTATTTGTTGTCTAGATGTGAGGCCGTTTGATAAAGGATACGAATTGGATAACGTATCCGAAAATGAAACATTGTTTGCTTTTGCTTTGCCGATCGGAATTTTGAAGTATGTTTATCATTTCTTTTCGGCTGTGTTACCCCGATGTGCTTCTGGGAAACCAATAATTTGTCAACGAAATTCCTTTCCTGACTTATATTCCTGTTACCGAAGGTCTTGGGAAATTAGTTGAAACAGAGATGAATGCTGAAGCACAGAAATTGTCGGTTTCATAAAAGCACGAGTGGCATTCGATGTGATAATTTCTGTTTTCTTTCCGCAGAACGATTCCCCGAAGTAATTTCGATTTACGGTATCTATAGTTCGAGTTTGATTTATGCTTTCGATTTTCGATTTATGACGTAATTTTGATTTACGATTGTTAAATTTAGGATGTTTACGATAATTACGATGTTTCCTCTATACCGCAGTGTGGTAATATGGCTTCCTAGTTCCTACTAGGGAAGGATCGGTTTCGGTATTCAAGTTTGTTTTCGTTTTTTTTTTGCCAAAACTACGGTTGGTTTCGGTTCAGTTACGGTTTTTTAAGAAACCGTAAAAAATTGACGCAATTTAGCAAACGAAAAACAATTACGCCTGTGTTAAATACCAACTTCTTTCTTTATTGTACGGTATTTCAAATTATAAAGACTCACTACAACAATAATTTCATTAACCCCACCTACTTGTGTGCATTTTTCAAATAAAATAATAATAGTAAAAAAAAAAAATTAAAAACATCATTTGTTGTGAGGAACACAAAAACACTAACATGGTGACTGCAGTTAAATGCAGCTACTTGTGTGCAAAAAAATGATGACAAATAACAAAAACATTCCGTTATCAGAAACACACTAACACTAAAACAGTAAGTTAAAAATCACAGTAATCACAGAAAAAGCAAAAAATATTAATAATAAATAAATAATCATGTCTTTACTGAAAATAGTCCAACCTGCACGTTGTTTTGACGCAGTAATTCGTCTTCAATTGATCACTGACTGGAATCCTGGCTCAGCGAACAGCACATAGCCATCTTGTTAGTCGACCATAGAGATTTTAACTAGGCCTAACCAGGCTGAGTTAGGTGCAGTCTAAGCCCAAGCCCAGGCGATGACGGCTGCACGAGCTAGGCCGGCTGAGATACGCTCAGTCGCTCACGCAACGTGAGTCTTCCAAAACACAACGAAACGGTTATTTTTTAAGGAGCAGGCGGTTATGAAAGCCAAAAAAAGTGTTCAACTGTTTCCGCGCGCATGCTGCACCTACAAACTGGGGAGAACCTCCACCCGAGCCGATGTTCTTGGGCCAAGGCACGACACCGGGCCCATCCAGTGTCTGATCTAGGCAGACACTGGGTGCTCAAAGGGTCAATGGTTTTACCGAGCGTTAACCTTACCTGGTCATCTGCCCGACTCAGCCTTAAGGCGCTGTATACTCTGCAATAAGTATAAACAATGTAAGCATTAATGGCGCTCTTTGCTCTTTGCCAGCCTAACCACGGCGGCTAACATGGCATTTTTCTTAAATTAGACGGGGGCGATGGCAGAAAGGCTGCAAATGACGAAACAGAAACTATATGTGGGAGCAAACGAAAACCTCATAAAATTAAGATGAAACGTAGCTTAGGCCTATCTACAATAAAAAAAAAAGAAGGTAAAATGTGAAAAGGACCAGCAAAGAGCTTCACACCAAAAGGTATAATTTTTGAGGAACATTAGTAAGTATTGCAAAGTTATTAAAATGAGAGTAAATACAAATTTAAAATAAATTTCTATCCGCTCCGCCTGCAACAGGTCCAAATCCTGTTTCCTAGTACTGAACTCTCTTGCAATTTCAGGTAAGAAGCCGCTGTTAATATCCGAGGTCGGACCTGATTTGTGTAGGCAAGCAGTAATAATAATATCACATTTACAGACAGAAGTGAATTACTTAGAATGACCGCAAAATACAGTCAGAGAGGCTACAGTCAGGGCGTCATAACGAACCTTACACGAGTTGCAACTAGGAGCTTCGACTACCCAGTCGGGTAAAGCGTTCCATCTTTGGATGACACGATTTGCGAAGAAGTACGTTCTAGTATTCAACCGGGAGATGGACTAAAGAAGGTAGAAAGGTCAGTACCCTCAGACCTGTTCAGAATCGTGTAGACCAAAAGGAGGTCACTACCGCCGGTCCTCCAGTGTAGTAAATTTCAGTTTGGACAGTCTTTGCCCGTAATTAAGGGTCCCTAAGTCAGGAACCAATGTTGTGGCTCTACCCTGAACCGCCTCAAGAATCTGGATGTCCTTTTGCAGGACGGGCCTCCAAACCTGGACAGCAAACTGCAAAGGCGGGCGGACATACACCGTATACAGGGTTCGCAAGGTGTTAGCATCATGGTAGTGAAAGTGTCTTTTGATGTGGCCAAGGATTATAATTATTAGCCCTTTTAGCAGCAGCAATACATTTATCCACCTGCTTCAGATCATTTGTCATAAGGACTCATAACGTTTTGACTTTGGGAACACTCTGGAATTACTTATTATTAGCACTTTGAGTACTCAAAACGAGGTGGTTATACTTTCAAAGCTCTGTTGAAACTAGATCCAGTAGCGGCCCAAAGGCTGTTGATGCTCTGTCTCCCGCAACACCCAAAATTTCATCTTTCACAAATTAGATAGTGAGTCTACTCGCAGGAAATGATGTCATTACGTGACTTCGTGTCCCCAGCCCCTGTCATCATCTTTCCCGCCAACTTGTCAAGCAAGATGCCAAGAATTTGAGCGGCGTTGGCGGCCAGGACCGTTTTTAATGAGCATTAACATAAGCGCGCGTGAATGCCTGCATTAAGCTTCACGCGCCTCGCACTGCTGTTGCTTTCTCTTTGGCTCGCGCCCGGGGGATGGCGTCTGTAGCGTTCGTCGCCTCGAGCCAAGGAAGTCGATGGGGAGCAGCTGGCGTCGCACGTGCGCGTCTCAACACAATATCCACGCGCACCTGCCTAACTTTAAGGAGGGAGGGTGCAACCAAGTGAGAAAAGCGAGTTTACGGAGGAGGCAGGGGGGTGGATCCGACGATGGCAACAGCCCAGAAATCCAAAAACGTTGAATGCAGTGATGTGGAAAACGGCGCAACAAGAGCTAGAAAGTTTTTTTTTGTTTGAAGGCCCAAAAAAAAAAAGTTGAGGTCTCGATAAATAACCCCCAAAAAAAAAACAAAAAAAAGAGATAAAAACCACGCGGGCCCCCCCCCCCCCGTTCCCCAAAATAGATACTAGTCTCGACTTAATAAATGTAGTTAGTAAAAATTGTTACTACCTACGTTTTTCTTTAACTGGATTAGCCGCTATTTACTATGGTACCTATGTTTTTCCTCAGCTGGATAAGCCGCTGTTTACTACCTATGTTTTTCCTTAGCTGGATAAGCCGGTATTTACTACCTATGTTTTTCCTTAACTGGATTAGCCGCTATTTACTATGGTACCTATGTTTTTCCTCAGCTGGATAAGCTGTTGTTTACTACCTATGTTTTTCCTTAGCTGGATAAGCCGCTGTTTACTACCTATGTTTTTCCTTAGCTGGATAAGCCGGTATTTACTACCTATGTTTTTCCTTAGCTGGATAAGCCGCTATTTACTACGGTACCTATGTTTTTCTTTAGTTGGATTAGCTGCTGTTTACTACCTACGTTTTTCCTTAGCTTGCTAAGCCGTTGTTTACTGCCTACGTTTTCCTTAGTTGGATAAGCGCTGTTTACTACCTATGTTTTTCCTCACGTGGATACGCTGCTATTTACTACCTATGTTTTTCCTCAGGTGGATAAGCCGCTATTTACTATCTATGGAGGCAGTAAAAAGTAGCTTAAATTCACCTTGTTTTCAGGCGCATAAAATCCACAACAGCTTCGTAAAACAACATAAAATTAACAATTCGTGACAGCCTCAGCATTGGGTGACATCTTTAAAATAACCAATATATACAGGTGAAACGTGCCTATAAGCTATACCAGGCCAAATCAGGTAAGCAAAGGCACATCTCTCCTTTCTTCTCTCACAGGCCAAAGCAAGTCGACCTTTTTCCTTCGAGTGCGAAGAGAAATGTTCTCTGCACTCCCATGAGAGAGATGGATTGGTTGCCTGTGGCTTACCTGTTTCGGCGAGGTATAACTTAGGTCCTTTTGACTTGTATCTATTGTTTATTTTAAGGATGTCACCCAATGCTTATTGCTGAGGCCGTCCTAAATAGTGTATTTTTGCGTGTTTGACGAAGTGCTGTGGATTTTACGCGCTTGGTGACGAGACGAATCCTCGAAACGTAATGCTTTTATATATGTTTGTAAACTTCTTGGTTTTTATATTAATTACTAGAGAATGCACAATGGCAACCCACTAGAGGATGTTGGATGCACAATGGCAAC
>JAHWFP010167480.1:0-17171 GCA_023313725.1 Lithobius niger | reverse complement strand
AAATCGGCGTTACACACAGCTTAAATAAAAGGCATAAAATTGGGTCTGTTTTAAGTGTACCTTAAAAAAAGAAAGAAAGCTTCTCCCGACCGATCCTATAGTTGCAATTTAATTGGTACTGCAGCTAAACGTTTTTCTCTTAGGCCTTATGTGTGCTACGAGAATTTACGTCTGAAACTCAATCCGTAATTTAATTTCTTCTCCGCCTTTGGTTTTGTCAGTCACCATGTCAGGATCCCACCACCCCTGCCCCACCCCTTCTTTAATCCTATTTTCTTGCGGTAAACATAGGATAAACCTAACTGTCGATCCAATTCTCGTTTTGTCCTTTCCTTTACCGATTCGGTAGCAAATCTACTTGGTGGAAAAGATAAATGCGTTCATCACTCGCCATTTCTCCTGATAAGCTGAGGACAAGGTTAACTGGGATTGAAGCTGCATGCGTCGAGTAAGGCAGCTACCATCTCACTTGGCTTTCTCTCAGAAGCGGCAAGTCACATGACTTGAAGTGCACGAAGAATCACTACATCACAGACTTGGCGTGTAAACATCGTGTGACGTCACCGTTAAAAGTAGCCCAAGAAGATTTCTGGCGGGAGTGAGATACTCTTCGGAACGATTGGTAAAAAAGAAGCTTACTAGTGTACACGTGCCACATCTGTCATCGGGATCATACCCTTAGACGATCAAATAAAAGGTAAATGAATTCATATAAAACTATTTCCGGGGAAAACTGTTAAAATATACCGGAGGGAGTTATGTGCCTTTAAGTGCTGTGCTAAATATTTACTGTTTTGTTTAATTTCTTTGACTGTTATAATTTTTCTCTGATTTTTGGGTTGTAAACACAATTTTCAAAGGCATTGATTTGTCCAGTATGACGAGTAAAAATGTTCTGCCACATACAAAGCCAGATAAGAACTAAACGCCTTTTTTGACCCACCAACCGTCATAATTTTAGGAATACAGCAAAGGTTGTTGCTATCATTTATGTTTCTATAGACACTACTGATAATTTGTGTAATATGGTTTTACGTTTATAACTGTCCCCGCCCCTCATTTCAACTTCTTACCTCACAGACAAGTATTTCGTGTTTTGGTGTCAGAAATAGAAGTTAAGACAAGACTGCGTATTATAAAAATAGTTGGGTCAGTTATGTATTCATTTTAACAGAACGAATCAGTTCTTCATGGCAATCTAGCATTAACGAAATGGTTCACGAAGCATTACGAATGGTTTTTTTGTGGATGCAATGCCACTTCTAGGATAACTTGCTGTGATTTTCTCATTCCAATATGACGAAAGTAGCTCAGTATTAAAAGAAAATGTGGTAAAGAAACAATAAAATTAACATTGTAACAAGGTTCTGCAGGTTGCTAAGCTGCATGCTGTTTTTGTAAACTCCCATTTGTATATAGGTTGGTCACAAGATTCTAATAGGCGTTCACTTGGTTTAGTTGGGGTTTAGTTGCGTTCATCCTTAGTTTTTTCCCCCATTCTGTACCTATCTATCATGAGAGCAGGCAATGGCATGAGAGAAAAATGAACAAGTGTTTGTTTATTTAGGCAGGAAAGGTTTAACGAGAACCCAGTATTATGAGTGAATGGTGCTAATTTATGTGAGCTAGCCTCAAATTCGGTCAAAGCTGTGCGGACCTGTAGGTGAGTGTCTGACTTCCGTTTTACTCTCGCTCTTGGCGTGGTGAGCAAAACGAACTTCCTGCCTTCGTCTCGTTGCCACTTTCAGGGCTAAGGCGGCATAGGCTACACACAACGTGGAAACTGAAAAAATGAAATCTGCGTTAGTTACTGTTTTATTGAAACATGGCATTTGGTTTGTTTTCGTGGTCTGATAAGCTGAGGGTAGTGGGCGAAGTGTCATCCTTTTTACTAAGAGTAACAAAAAATTCTTTAATATCGTAATGATGTTTATCATTATAGACAGCATTGAACATTCTTGTGTTTTAGAAGTTGTGACAAACTTGTTTATAATTTAATAGCCATACAGTAATAGCCTACTGTGATTTCTAAAACATAAAAGAGTGTTCAGCACTTCTTTATAGAAATATATCGTTAGTAACGACGATGATACTTCGTCCAACACCCTAGGCTATCTGACCAGGAAAACAAACCAAATACCATGTTTCAGCGAAACAGTAACTGACACCAATACATTATAAGATGCAAGGTATCGGTTCATTTTGACTGTAAAATGCTGTATAAATGCTGTAAATATACTGTCAGCTGCTTGTAAAATATAAATAAAAATAAATAAATTTTCTTACGTGTGACTGGTAGCAGTGCTGTCAGACCTGTTGGCTGAAAAATATATTGTAACGTTACAGTGCTAACTGGGTAAAAGTAAACAATAAATGCGTAAAGGTAAAAGATTTACAGGAATATTTACTGTGAAAACACGTTTTAAAGCTGCAAAAAAAAGGTTGACGATGATATTTACTATTAAAACTGCCTTTTTTGGCAGCGAACGGACCATCAGTTTTTGTGAAAATAAATACATTTTGGTTATAATATTGCTGTCGACTTGTTATTGTGTGTTTAGCTAATCAACAGTTGCTGTGTTTTAAAGGATTATGCCTACTGAAGTAAACCTGTGTAAACGTATAGTATTGGGCATTGAATTTTGAACATTTCAAATGTACTGAATTCTGCGTATACGGATTAGTCGTTCCTGGTGGATGCCAATGTTTATGCAAACATCTTTCCATTGTATTTCAACAACATTGCATTGTTGAAGCACGTTTCTATGCTATAGATAGTTCGAATGAGTTTCGGCCAGGAAAAAATGCTGCATCAATGTTTGTGTGGCAAAAGAAGTGTTCAAAAATCGTGGCCCAATACTGCACACTACCAATGACACCTAAATTGTCTTGTTATAATGGGAATTCGAGATTCTCTAACAAATCTCGATTGAATCGTGTTTAATCAAACAACTCAACTCCTACGAAACCTTTATCTTGCTAAGTTATAGCCCTGTATTTCCAAGGAATGATTATTTTCCGGTCAAAAGTCTGTTTTTTTTTAATCCCTTAGTTACTAAATTTCTTTAAAGCATAAAGGAAAGCAGAAAACAAGCCAAATCGCGAATCTATCAGAAATAAATATAAAGTAAACCACCTTTCTGCAGATATGTTTGGTCGGAGTGGCATGACCCCAGATACGTACCCAGATTGCTGACAAACGCCTTTATCGGTAAGTCAACTCCTCTATTGGCACAAGATGACTCTATGAACCAGTTATTAAGGTCACATCAATAACCAGGGCTCCATTCGACCGAGAATGCTTGCAGCCATGGAGAAGGAATACAAATGAATACAAAAGCGAAACGAAGCGTTAAAAAAATAAACACAAATTGTTGTAAAAAGGAAAACCAGTCAGACAGCGGAAACCATACACTAGAAATAACGTAGTGCACTAAGCCACATTTATGTACGAAGGCGTTATGTCAGTAATTTGGGGACGGATTGGGTTGCAGTTCGAATCCTGGTCACGCCATTTCGACGAATCGTAGGTGGCTTACTGTACTATGCTATACATAGAGTATCATTTTTTTTGCTGTTTGACTTTTTTTCTCTTTCCTTTATATAATTTACAGCTATTTGTGCATATTTATTTAATTCTTAAAATATGTTGTCTCATAAAAAAATAACCTACAAATAATAAAAAATAGTTACATGTTATTACTTAAAATAGTCGACATTTTTGAAAATTTTTCTTCAGTAGGCTAATTTTTGAACTTCAATTTAGTTTAATATTATTGTTTAAAAAATTTATTTTTGGAATATTAAAATGGATATTGAGATCACTTCGCTCCTGCACTTGCAGGGTAAAGGTGGTTTTTCCTACGACATTGCTTTTTTGTGAGGATTGTCTGGGTACGATTTTAGCGATTTATAAACTGTAAGTTTTTTATAAGCGCGTCGGCATGTCTTTCTGTGTTATTTTGTAACGATGTTTGTTTGCTGAAATTTTTTTCATTTGATGACGTGGTGCTAAGTGTCCCCGAAACGTCGTGTTGCCTTGGATTTTTTAATAATTTTATTAAAGAGCTGTTGTAACGTACTTTCTATTACACAGAAGAAGTAAAGATAACGTGAAAGTACGAAAAATCACCAGTGATACTGTACTTAGATCTAATCAAGACGATTTAAATGTCAAAACGATCTTTACGATTTCGGGAACTTGTGCATGGTTAATATCTTTCTTTACGTCTTGGGGGAGGGAGGGTGGAGGAATTTTAAATGTGACCGCTAAATGTTCGATGACCCACCCTCTCCTAAGATCCTGAAAAATACGGCCCCTCCCCCATCCAAGGTCCAAAAATATTCTTACTGAACCCCCTCCATCACAAAAGTAAGCTTTTCTTATGCCTTTTCAGGCTCAGTGTGGATGATTTTCTATAGACTAATTAAAAAATAGCATTTTACGTCCACAACTTCCCTAGTGTGTAGACTACGAGCCATGACTTAAAGTATATTGTTGAAAACATTCTTTAAAACACAGCCTTTAGACCAAAATTCGCGATTCGTGGCGGTAGAATAATCTTTGATGTAAGAAATGCCTATTGGCACTAGTAAGGCATTTCGAATCAGCATGTCCGTGCCCTTCACAACACGCGCTACATGAAAAATACTTCATGGTACAAAGGCTTTTTAGGAAGTGGGTATAAAAACTATTCACCGGATATCTTACAAAACGCACATGATGGGGGGAAGGGGTTCCCCCAGAAGCTATGGCATTTTTAAAGTGTTATTGCTGCATGTTTTGTGTGGTTACCCTCCCCCCTCCTTCCCCCCCCCCCCCCGATATGTCTAAACTGTGTATGACCCCTCAGAGCCCTAAAAATTGATGAACTCCTGCGCAATTTCATCCACCCCCGAGATAAATAATGATGTCCGTCCCTAACGATAGGGAAAAACCAGGGATCCGAACCGGGAAACAAGGAGACCAAAATAAGGCTGAAAATAATCAAAATGGGTGCCTTAGTGTCTCACGCTAATCTGTCTGATAGTGACTTTATCAGGGTCCTCTTTCAATCATTAACTGCAGTTATTACGTTAAACTACTCATTCTACGTACAGTACAGTTATTACATAACAACATAACTTCTCCGTTTAACAGCTAGACCATTTTACGGATCGTGTTTTTTGTTGTTGAAAGCAATGAATCAAACTTGACGTGGGTGACGTCACGTCTCACACATTTATGTATGAAGATACACGTGTTTATGGTAGTAGTCGTGGTTACAAACTATTCGTAGTATCGATCTTCTTGGAACGATGTCCGTGACTTGTTGCTCTCTGTTATTGATAAGACATTAACTTGTATTAACACTGGACTACTGCTGCTCATGTAACGAATTCCTATTACGGTAAGCCCTTAAACGATATCTTAGTCTTCGTTATACGTATAATGTTTTAGTATGAAGATTACTTTTTAATCAAGGATTCGATATTATTAGAAAAGCTGGGGGCTAGAGACTTAATTCAATATCTTCCTATAGAAACTCTAAGACTAAATATTCGCTAATGCTATTTGTAGACTATTGCCTCAAATATTGGCCTAATCACACAAATAATAACTCATGGTGCCATTCACTAGACTGGTAAACGCACTATGGCTACCTGAACTCCTCATAATAGCGTGTGAGGAAAAATGCTTCAGATATATCACATGCTTGACTCTTGCGTTAGTTACATCAATAATTAATCAGGTAGCTTTTTTTAAAGATACGTTACTTGTGTCAGTCGAGGGACTCGAACTGGCATTCTCCTGGACTGGAGACGACGATGCTGACCACTGTGTGTACTTGCACGCTTTGTTTCGGGTCCCCGGGGACTTTTGCAAAGTTCACGCTGCATCTTGGACTGTTTTTATTTTACCGGGAAGTGGTACGATGCCGATTGGAGGGATTTTACTATAGCGGGTTAATGTGAAATAAAGAAAAACGAAGCTTAATGTGAAATGAAAGAAAACGAAGCTGTAAACCTCTACTGTATGAATTAAACAGGTAGCTTTTATTTCACGTCCTTGTGTCAGCCACGGGATTCGAATCACCATTCTCTCGGTCGGGAAACGACGATGGGCTATACTTGTACGGTTTAGTCAGGGTCCTCAAAAACCCTTCACAAAGCTCGCGCTGCATCTTGGAATCTGTTTTTTGACCGAGAAGACGTAGGATGACGATTGGATAGCTTTTGTGGTACAGGGTTAACTTCCTTCATTTTCATATTTTCCTTTGAACTTTAAGGGCAAACTGAGGATAGCTATATTGTTAACATGAGCTGATTAAATAAAATTTGGTCGCCCGCGTAGTTAGCACCAGGGACGGACTGACACGAAATACAGGCGCTTGTGCCACTTGGAGGAATACCAGGGAAAACCAAGATTTCGGCTGCATTAAGATTTATTCTTAATTGTGGGTGGGCGGGGAGTGGGTGGGCAGTAGGGTGGGATGAACAAATTAAATTTTTGATATTCAAAATGTAATAGTGCAGAAAAGTTGCCGTTTAGCATTACAACCACACAATAAAAATGCATGTAAACAATGCTGTAATTAAAAGGAATTTAATTTTTATTCCAAACTATGGGTATAATTTAACATCAAAGATAGGCTAAAATGGCCATTTCTGCCTATTTTGGCCCATAACCTCATTACCAAGTTTCTGGAAAAAAATAAAAATCCTTGAAATTGTGGTTACCTTTTATGGTATCTGTATTTACCAAACGAAATAGTGTTAAAATCAAATTTTAAAACAATCAATTCATCATTTTTGCTTTTTTGGCCGTTCCGCCCTTTGACATGTAGGCCTAATGCCAAACTTGAAGGCTGTTGTAGCAACCCAAGACATGAACTCAGACTGATCTTTTTTTTGTGTGTGTGGTAGTTATGCTAAAAAGGCAACTTCGAAAATTTAATTTTTTTCAGCCCACCCTAGTGGGAAGTGCGTGCATTAGCTAATGCTTTCTCAATCTAATGTCTTAATAACTAAAAATAGATTGGAAGTGGGTGGTGCGTATTTCGGTAGGAATGAAGACCGAATCAATTTTTACCAAATGTTGAAATTGAAGCAAATATCCGTCACAGCATCCGGGGACTGCAATTTCATTTCCTTTCGTACGAATTTAAGGGTAAATGTTTAGTACAGGGAAAATTACTCTACCCGAGCGAAACCGGGTACTTCTGCTAGTGTTGCTACCCGCAACAAATGAGAAGTTTTAGTTTCGTTCTCTATCTGGATGGTCGTCTCAAGTAAAGGTCAACATTGGTGGCATTTGAATAAAACGAACAGTCCCATACTGCGACACCTCGAATACTTCTGGCTACCTCAGGTTCAGCCGAACGAAGATACAGAAACGAGAAGTTCACTTTATTTTAACTTCTGCTATTTGTGGAATTGAACATCCATTATCAATAAAGAACAAGAATATAATGCAAAATATATTTTCAACCAGAAAACCTGACGCAAAAGTGGCAAATTAAAATAAATCATGTGAAAAAACAAAACACATTTCTGTATCAAATGGTAATCACTTTAAAATAATGTCTGGGTTAATAAATACATTTAGTTCATTTTTAAAATTGTTAATGGAATGAACAGATACCACACACTCAGGGAGACTATTCCATAGACGGAGCACTAAAGAATGAGTTACGCACGGCATTATAGAGGGGGTTTCAAACTTTTAATTTGAGGGATGGTCCACTTGTAACGTGGGGAGAGGGGGGAGGGTGTTAAGTTTAAAGGAAGTCTTAGAAGTTTCGGTAGAGACCATGCACGATTTTCTACATAAATATTAACCTCCCTCCCCCTCTTTGTCGGTACCACTGCAAAGATGGTAAGTTCAAATAAACCCGGCACGTCCTGTAACTAAGTTGTTGTTAAGTGTATAGCAATCGCTCCAGTTTGGTATTTGTGATGGTCTAACTAATAGCTTTCTATTAAACCATTTTACGGGTTTGATGTTCGAGGTGGCTTACGACATCTTGTCCCTGAGGTGCGTAATACTAACAGTGGAGAGAGATGATCCGGGATTTCGTTTTCCCTGGGTGAAAAAACCCTGGAGTTGCAAAAAAGGTGAGCTATGGTCAGGGGGAAAACAGAAGGCGAGGGAAAAGTCGAGGTGGTCGAACCCCGGGGATTTTGTGCTGAACCCCCGAGGAAGTATAGAGTAGAAACCTCTAGGGAAAATATTCCACCCTCTAAAATCCCAGGGGAAAATGATGTAGTGAGTTATGCATCCGAGGGTGTTTTAACCGAAACCCCAGGGGTTCCTTCCCCTCGACTTGCACAAGAGCATATCTCACCACTTTTAACTTTTCAAAATCCCTGGGGATTTCCTCAAATCCCCCAGGGTTCGACCACTTCGGGGTTTCGCTTTCCCCTGGGTTAATTTATCCCTTACCATATCTCTCCATCATAAGTGTTAAGAAGCCACACCAATAATGCTTAGGTTTAAACAGTGACGTAGCTTATTAACAGGTTACGCAATTCATAGTCGTTACAACGAATGGTAACACAAGTAACACAAGTAACACAAGTAATGCATGCTGGGTATTCAGGCGGTATTGAGCGTGGCGTCCCCTAACTACTGGGTGCGCAAATGACGAACGCCACAAGAAATGTCGGTGAAAATTAAAAAAATTACAAGTGTTAAAATAAAAATAAAACTCTTTTGTATTTTACGGTTTTTACCGTGAGTAATAGTAGCTCAGTTTGTATTCTTAGAATAACTTAGGCCACTTTTCTGGAGGTGAGTGGCGGGGGGAAGTAAGAATAGAATATAAGGAAAAAAATTAGTATCCATTTTCACGCAAGTAGGCTAAAATATTAGCTAAAAACCGTGAAATAATAGCAGGGCTCCAATTGCTTTAGAAAACTTGCGTAGCAGAAATACGATACAAAAAAACCAAATTTGCGTAAAATTCACGAAAAGGTCATAAGCTATTTTTTTCGGTAATTTATTTCATAAACATTTATTATTTCAAATGACATACTGGCAGTCATTTCATTTTCGTTTCATTTTCAGTTTGCTATACGTTCAATCGATGATGGCCTGGTACACGTGACCTACTTAGCTGTCGATCTCGCTTGTTGCCAGCCATCGACTCAAGGTATACGAACCTGTTGGTGAAGGCGTGTACGCCGTCCTTGAGGGAGACGCCAAACTAATGATTTTTTCCATTTCTGTCACATGATGAGCATGTCCGTGTCAGCCAACAAGAACATGAATATGGTGATACAAAGGCTTGTTGCAACCATTGCGGAGCCCGAAGTTAATTCCATATCGCCAGAGTTAACTTATGGCGCATGTTATGTTTCGATCTTCGTAAAATTCGAGATAAAATCGAGTTAATGAAATTTGTTTCTCGTCTCGTCTCGATCTCGTCTTCAGTCACCTCATCTTGCAAATGGACTTATCTACCGAGCCGAGGGTCGAGAAAAAGTCAAGATATTCTCATCTCGACGGTAACACTACCTAGCACTCTACACCCTCCACATCCATGCTATATTTTTAGGTATATTTTTACGCTCGCTGATTGGTGTTTTTATCTATACTATGCTATTAGAAGTCATACCCGGCTTCGCCTGAGGCTTTGTTTCGCCCGTGGTTGATTTCCAGTATTCAGTCGGTGTTGCTTAAACTTTGACAGCTACAGGCAATTTTTTTCTTTCTGTAATAGAAAAATCTTATTCCCCCTTTCCTCCCATCCTCTCCCATCCCCTTTCCTCCCATCCCATCCTCCTACCCGTTCCTATCCTTTCCTTCTTCTCCTTTGCAATACGTAGCTGACTTTGGGTGATTAGTTGAATTAAATATTGTCCCTCCCCCTCCTCCAGCCCATCCTCCTTTTTCAAGATTTTGCAAAAACTGATTCGGTCTCCATCACAAACAACCAAAAAAAATCACCTTTTAGGTTTAGTTTATGTGTAGCACAGGTTTAATGGTAAAAGACACACTGCCCTCCCCCTCCCATTCTCCTTAGTTATTATAGCATTAGAATGCCAAAAGCAGGGCTAACAGACGCACTGCCCAACACATGGGCATTCCGCGTCCACTGCAACCCCCTCCACTTCATGCATGATGTGCATGATGTAATTTACGACTTGCCACTGAGATGACCGCGCACAACAAATTGTTAGTCAAGGTTACAATGTGTCAATTTCAACTTTCCGCCGGCCAATGAATTAACACGCTCGCCCGTTTTCGTTGTTGGGGGTACTTACGGTACTCGTCATCGTCTTTTTTGCTGTGAAATTTTACTTTATTAGAAAACGAACTCGATTAACGTTTAAGGTAAGGTTTAATCGCTCCGAATTCAAAACAGCAAAGGAACATAAATAAACCCGCCTATAACGCTTCATATACCACAATGTTCCTATACTGTATAGTCCATGTGAAACCTTAGTGTCGTATTGACATGATTTTACATTTTTACTTTAGTGTACGATACGTAGATTGGTGAATTCTGATTGGCGACTCGACATCGCTAAAAATGGTAAAAAGTAATGGTCTCAGTGTGCTTATTACAGGCCAACAGATTAAGTAATTCAGGGCTCGTGCGAGCCCTTGAAAGCCTGGAAGGTTGTTGAAAATAAAAATAAAATACTGACTGACAAGATTGACAATCTTAAATCTAAAATCTTGAAAAGTGGTGTATCATCAAAAGGATGAACGGAAAAGAAACGACTTGACTTGACGAATGCTGAAAAATTTAGCCCCGAAAGTAAGCGAGTGTATAGTCTGTATTGTAGAATATATTATTCTAACAATTTTGAATGTTGTGCTATTGTTATAATTTTGTTTACGTGTCTAAAGGTTGAATACAGCAGTAAGGTTTCACGTGGACTAAACAGTACAGCGACATTGTGGTAAAAAAAAAAACCTTACAAAAGTTTATTTCTGTTCCTTTGCTGTTTTGACTTCGGAACAGAAACCTTACCTTAAACATCAAACGAGTCCGGTTTTGATTTCTAATGTGTGATATTCCAAGTTTTTCTTCTGTATTCCTTGCAAACGCACTGAATTTCGCTCGCTTCGCAGTCTTTTTGTTGAAAGTTGATTTGTCTGCATCTCTTTTTCAGCGGCTTTGGCCTTTATTTGTATTATTATAAGATGGCAAGCCAAATAGGCAATGGACATTTTGGCTTTAACACGATAGCTTCATGTCAAACCACCATAAACTTATTCGTAATAAGTTAAACCAAGTTGTTTTTGTTTTCTAATTCGTGTATTTTGACATATCAAGTTGGTCTTCTGTACTCTTTGCACTTGCACTGAATTTCTCTCTCTTCGCTCGTCTATTCAGTTTAAGTCTTTCTGTTGGAAGTTGGTTTATTGGCAGGACGGCATGCCAAATGGGCAACGGACATTTTAGCTTTAACACGGAAGGGTGACGTCAAACCCCTATATAATACACTTGGCTAAAATACGGAGCAAACTTATCATGCACGCAGGCAGGAAGATAACCTAAAACTAACAGCTCCTTGTATTGACACAAAAGTCTAACTTTTTGAAGTTACTTGACACGCCTTCGTTAACCATCATTATTAAATGTGGCTTCTAAGCCCACCAGGAACTCCTCCCACAGCCTGGAAGCTAGTCTTAAATCGTCAAAGTAGGTACGTACGGGATCAGTATTGGCGGATAGACTCGACCGTATTTGACATGGCCCTGCAAAAATTGGCGCCCAAATTACAAAGCCCGAACATTGCTCGACCAACAGAAAATAAGCACGTGCGAATTATCCGTCCCAAGATGCACCGAGCTCCGAAATTTACATTTGTGAGACCGCT
This sequence comes from Lithobius niger, assembly GCA_023313725.1. Taxonomy (NCBI): domain Eukaryota; kingdom Metazoa; phylum Arthropoda; class Chilopoda; order Lithobiomorpha; family Lithobiidae; genus Lithobius; species Lithobius niger. Next base: position 5,354 of record JAHWFP010167480.1, on the reverse strand, counting down.
CAATGAGTGTATCAATAAGCAGTTGCGGAAAATTAGATTTCGGGCAGATGCGGGTCAACTCTGAGTAGTCTATCACCATCCTTTTGCACCCGTCCTTTTTATCAGTAGTAATATCACGAGAGCGTAGTTTTTTATAGCGCGAGGTGTTTTTATCAGCTTGGGAATGTAACGAGTGGTTGAGAAAATTTATCGATACTTAAACTACGCTCGAGTTGTATTTGAAACGAGAATATACCGTCTCCTTTAAACATCACTTCAACTTGCATAATACGGCAGTGGCTTCTTGCTTGTGCAAAATTCCTCTATGCACGAAATGATGAAAGTGTACAAATTGTTGCCAGATGCAGTTACTGGTTCGTTTAGTGTTTATAAGATAGGTATTTTCTACCGCCGCCTTCATAAATAAGGCAGTTTAGTTTTCCTTACGATCCGTCACAAATTTACCGAAACCGAAAGTAATCGCCGTGATAGGACGAAGTAGCTTGTCGAGCGCTTCACCAAAGTAAATATGCATTTTATTTTTAATGAAAATGTTGTTTCTTAGATTTAAAATAAACTATGCTCCGTAACAATTATACTAAGTTTTACGATAATTATTATTAATTTATTTTGCACTATTTCCGGTTAATTCAAGTACCGTGTAATATTGACGTACAGTACTGTGGGTTGCCTTTGCCGCTACGCTATAGCTTCGCATAGTAACGGCGTTAAGCCTAACCTAATGAGAGCGGCCCATTGAGTTAATAAATTATATAGGACGCCTAGAGTCCGCAGTGGCGCTGCTGCAGCGTGGAAATTTGAACGACCGGCGCGCGTCCATTACCGTTGCAGAAACGCATGGCCGGTACATAGGTTAGTATGGCACGGTAGTGCAATAATGACATTGTTCGATCTTGTGCTGTCTTTAACTGCACGGAAAGGCAGAAAAAAACGGCGGAAATTACTTTTATGAGTAAATTAATTCTCCTGACTTCTTTTTATTGATCTAGATTTATCAATTTAACGATTTATAGATTTAGAAAGCTACCAGACTTTAAATGAAGAAAATTACGCACAGTATAAAAAAAAAGATAAAATACTTTTTCAACTAGCCTGGTTCCCCCATCGTCTGTGCATGTCTTTCTTTTCGCTTCTCACTTTCCGAACCGCAGGTGCCCCCCCCCAAAAAAAAAATAGTTGGTGAAATTGGGCCCAGGGTAACTAATTGGGTAACTAAGGAACGGATTCTAGGAATGCTAGAATCAAGGCTTTTTTTTTTTTTTTACAACTTATTTTATTTTTTTTTTTGTTAAGGTTCAGTGGGAGGCCCTAGTATAAAATCAAATAGGAAAGGAACCATAAGATGGGGGGGGGGGGGGAGGCCACACTTGAAGAAAAGCGGCAAATAAGCAAACATTTTGAGGACTTTTTTTTACCTTGAACGAAACACTAAACCGGTGTTTCGTCCAAGGTTTAAATACTAATTAGGGATGAGTTCAAGGGTGTCGGCACATAGGGGCACATGCACCCCCCCTGCCCCCTCTACCCAAAATGCACTTTATTTAAACTCTAGATGCCCTTTTTTTCTTCCCAAGAATCCCCATTGGGCAATCAGGGTGCGGGGGCATACCAAAAAAAGGCCCGGGGGCAACAAAACGGTCCAGGGGCAAAACAAAAAGTAGCTAGCAATCCCCCCCCCCCCAAAAAAAAGAAAACTATTTTTTGGGGGGGTGCTGCTTGGTACTTTTGTACTTTGCCCGTAGGCCGTTTTGTAACCCGCATGGCCGTTTTTTTTGGTCCACGATTTTGTTCAAGTTTCTGTCGAAAACAAAAAAAAAATAGTTTTTTTGGGAGGGGGGTGGAGGGGAATTGCTTAGACTGCTGAATTAGACTTCTGTTCGGCCTATTGTTTTTTTTTTCTTTTCGCTTTTTATTATGCTTTGACTGGAATTTACTGCGCAATAAGAAATGGCAACATGTTTTTTAAATGTTCAAAACTATTAATTTTATATGATCTTCCGCCAAATAAATATTTGTATTTACGCAGATCGTTGTGTACATGAAATTAGTACGATTGTAAATTGCCAGCTAAAGTCATAAAGCTTTGTATGCCGTAGGTTGACTGGACAAATCGGATTTTTACTGTATTCCTTCGCTCGCCGATCGTCGCTTCTGCCACGATATGCGTTGATCACGTGACCCTTCAAAGTCACACGGCGGCGAGCGAGAAATAACACAGGCTGCCAGGCCCCTGGAGTGGCCTCATGCACTTGGGCTGCCCATCTTCTGTCACCATGGTAACCAAAGTTTAAGAGCACATCGCCGGAAATTCAAATAATGTGTTATTTATCTATCAGGTACGTCGTATACGTTTAGAAATTGGTTTAGGCCTACCAAATGCAGTTCTTGCAAACGTTCGTTATACTGCGGAAAACAAGGCATCAGGTGAGTCGAAGATGGAGGGATGAGGCTGACCGTTTAAACTGATAAAATACCGTGTGGTCGTTTAATCGTCGTTAAGGAGGCGTGATTGGCTGGGGGCTGCCGTTTGCTGGCTTCCCATTGGTTAATTGTTGTTATAATAAAATTATGAAGGTATATTCTCAGTAAGAAATACCGAGAAACAGTGCAGCTCATTGTAATCAGGAACAATAATAATCAGGAGTATAGCCACTTTGCTCGTCATCATGATTTATTCCAAGCCCGGGCTTGAACGCAATTCGGGTAAGTGGAGGCGGGCACCGCGAGTTTCAATGTACATTGTGGGGCAATTCTTGTCGAGAAAACATGACGGTATGATGCATTCAAGTCAAACAACTGATCCTTCTACGCGCCATTTAACACCACACTGCTATAATCTTCTGTCGTATGTTTCCCAGAGTTGGATGAAGCTCTGGTTGCTTATAGTTACGTCTATGGAACACGGTAGGTCACGAAGTGGGTTTCGACGTAAGGGCTAATAAAACCCTTTAAAGGGCAACACAAATTAGAAGTTCACGACCACCATTCCATAAGCCAAAAATGAAACTCACGATTCCAACTTAAGTCCTGAGATCCAACGTGACAAATCAGGCATTAATAAAAGTTGGTACACATGTTCGCCATATCCAACAAGGCTTGTATGATAATCAGAGTGGAAAATATCGAAAGACGGCGGAGAAATTAAGTATCGAAATTTCGACTTTGACACGGGAAGCCTATTGGTCAAACCTTACAGTAAAGGCACTGAAAGATGGTGGAAGAAATTTCTTAACAATGAAAAATAGTGATTGATATGTTGAATTTTGTTGAGTAATTATCGAAAATAGACCCTTTTGATAGAATGCTATAATGAAATGAAATGAAAAGGGATTGACTTTCAGTTTTCAAATGAAAAAAGTACACATGAAAAAGAAGACATGAAATCTTTTTGAACCGGAGAAACAATAAAAAATACCAACAAAAAAAAATCAGAATATAATAAACAATAAGAAAATAAGAAAATAAAAACCGCGTAACACCATAAAAATAACAAATAAAATCCTATAGTTTAAAAAAAAATAATAATAATAAATTAAAACTTGGGGAACTTGCAAGTCTTAGATGAAAGGTGGAGGGGCCAACTATTAATTAGATATAGGAACGACTGGAGAGCTAGTACAATTTTTACACATTTTTACGCCTACATTTTTAAACTTACGGGTTACGTTCAATCCAATTCAGTCAATTTCTGTAGTCCATTAAATTAACAATTTTTGTTTTCTTTTCGTCAATCTATGCTAGATTTACACAGTAGAGATTACACATTTCTACTCAATATTGCCGCAATGGTAGCTTCGATACGATGAGCCCATCAAAAATGGCAGCCGGTCAAACATTAGGAATTTTCTCTACATCCCTCTATCTTACTCATGCTAAAGTCGTCGTAAAGACACGTAGATGGCAGCAAAATGCATCGTTCAATTTAGTTCGATCACACCTACAACGTCTTTTGCGGTTTGAAGCCAAGAGTGTGGGCCTCAGTGCCCCCCCCCCCGAATGGGAAGGGGTGGCACTAAGGCTTACACTCTGGGTCACATAACTTCTTTTCGACGAAATTAAATCTAGGAAAGGAGTGATGTGGTAAAACACACAGGTTATCGGTTGCTGATTTGTGGTGCATTTTTTAAAAATTTTGTCTTTCTAACATTTCTTTATTTATTGTTGTTACCAATGGGTGCTTCGTGGCTAATTTCCTCTTCATTTGTCCCATTGTTCCACTCAGGGACACATTATTGTTGCTGTGCAGAGTAGAAGCAATATCCCCATTTTCACTGAGGAACTCAACCAGAGCCAGTCCTTTAGTTAGCTGCAAAAAAAAAATAAAATCGCCTAACAAAATCCGCCCACACAGTATTGGTCTTGCTAACGAACATCATTGTTATTTTTTTTTTTGCAATTTTTGTGACGTGGAATCTTTTCTTTTCCGATTTACAACCATAATATGTGTTTCGAAGCGTTGAACAAAGCAACGTTACTTTTATTTTATTATTCAGCTCATCTTGCGAAGTTTCGTGCAGTATGTGCAAGTAAGTAAGCCTCTCAGACTCCGGCCGAGCAACAACTACTAATTGTCCAATCGGTGCGAACTTAAAACGTATATTAAGGTTGTAAATAGGAATAGAAAAGATTCCACTTGTTAAAAATTGCGGCAACAGCCAACAAACCCCCTCCTCCCAATCGCTCATTTTTAAACCTAAGAAATCTGCTGCCACAGCATTGGCTTAACTAAAGCAGCCCCTGTTTCTTACTTCCAATACCTCTTGCTGCTAGATAAACGAATGGGTCCAGATGCGAGCTCCGTAGTGAAAATGTGGCGAGCGGTATTGCTTCTGCTCTATTGCTTGTGATTATTTGCGTAGAAACCATTGGATCTTAACAGTATTCCACCGCTTCTCACAAGTTCGACTGTGATAGAAGCAATGTAGTTTTATTGAACCAAGTTGACATTACGGGGTGGGGGGTTTGGCTGCTGGCCCATGATAGAACCGGCGAGAACCAGAAGGCGAAACTCGCAGTGTCTATATCCAGATTGTAGGCCTTCAAAGTCGTTTCATCGCTTTTACTTGCCAGTTAATTACGGTTTGCTTGGTCCAATGGCAGAACGAGTGATATTCTCCACACGTATTTATTATGCCAGAGAGCCCTTGGAAATCTGTAAATGTGTTGGAAAATAAATTGCAATTCCAGGTCTGGAAAAATCGAGGAAAACCCTTAAAAATGCCATAAGTCTGCATACTACTGGAAATTTCCATAGCAAAAACTCAGACTTCCGTACCGAATATGAGTATGTGACTGAAAAGCAAAAACTCAGACTTCCGTACCGAATATGAGTATGTGACTGAAAAGCAAAATCT
>JAHWFP010167472.1:0-12235 GCA_023313725.1 Lithobius niger | reverse complement strand
CCCCCAACAAATAATTTGATGCGAGGTTTTTATTTGATGTAGCGGATTATGTAATATTGATACAACAGTAGTGATCAGACTAATATGACTTTGGAAAAGTCACTAATTAATGCCGCGTCAATTTTTATTTCTTACAAAAATATCGATGCGGGGGAGGGCCTGAGAACCATTTTTTTTACTTTGCATGGCCTAATCAATATTATTAAACTCAATCGATTTTTTTTAAACATTTACATAGTTAATTCATCCTACGTGAGTGCAACTGTCCTATATACATAGTTTTATCTATTGGGTTAAGCACTTTTCCTCATGTCTCTAACACTTCTTCGTATTTGTAAGGCTGTCATTCACAAAATTTGGTAGTTTTACTTTTAAAGGATTTCAAATCACTCGATTTCAAGAAGTTGACTTCGGATTGAATGAAAACTGTTTATTATGTTTCAGGTCTAGAAAGGGCTCACATGGGGATGTTTACTGAATTAGCAATACTCTACTCCAAGTTCAAGCCTTCAAAGATGAGAGAACATTTGGAACTGTTCTGGTCAAGAGTCAATATTCCCAAAGTAAGTGCAACTTTTTTTTTATGTATTTCTTAAAATGTCTTAATCGTCAGTCAGTTTCGATTAATGCAGAGAATTAACAGGCCTATATTGCTAATCTTACTTCAACCCTGATAAATTATGGCTGTTATAAAACTGAAGATCGTAGTTAAAATGATTTTCGAAAAGCTAGTTTTGTCCTGTTAGTCAAGTCAAAACCCATGGTGTGGAATCCATCACAACAAAATCCACTTTTATGAAAGACGATTTTCATTCTTTTTTTTATTTTTCGTAACTGAGCTCTTTCTCACCCTTTTGCAATAAAAAAAAAAAAAAAACTGTTAGAAGTAGGGGTTCCTTGTATTTTGTTAGTTTTTTTCCTGGCAGAGCTTAGCCTAGTTAGTCAACCTCTCTAACCCTACGAGAGGTATGTATGAGGAAGTTTGTTCTAGGTGAGCCTCTTTAGTCATAGTTTAATTGTATTAAGTGTGAGCTTTGCAGGTAAGCCAACTTTATACTAGGATTTTGGGCAATATGTGAAAAACCTGGAGCCCTCGCATCTCCCCTTTTAGAAAGCATAAAGCTCTTTGTGTAGGGGAGGGACCCACATTTGTTCTCACTCCATTGTGAGAGCCAATAAAAATTGTTTGTGTTGGATATAATTAGCACTTAAAAATACTAATATGTAATAGTTTGATATGACTTAAAACTGCCACGACCAAAAAAATAAAGAATAATCAGAGCATTCAGTTGCAAGTTTAGGGCATTTTTTTTATTTTAGTGCTTAAACATGTGAACTGTGAATTAGTTTTTAAAGAAATAAATGTTAACGTAATTGGTGATATTGTCAGAAACCTTGTCATTTTGTCAGAAGGTTGCTATGTTTCAGAACAGAACTTTCGTTAATTTCTCCGAAACTTTGTTTGCAGGTGTTACGTGCAGCTGAGCAGGCTCATCTGTGGGCCGAACTTGTCTTCCTTTATGACAAGTACGAAGAATATGACAATGCGGTAGTGACGATGATGAGCCATCCAACAGAAGCGTGGCGAGAAGGTCACTTCAAAGAAATCATCACCAAAGTGGCCAACATCGAACTCTATTACAAGGCCATCCAGTTCTACCTGGATTACAAACCTATGTTGCTTAACGACTTATTGTTGGTCTTAGCCTCGAGAATGGACCACACCAGGGCAGTCAGTTTCTTCACAAAAGTAAGTGTTGATGGCGATAAAAGCTGGGTAGCACCTTGCCCGTGGCTGAACATGTTCGGTTATCTGACATAATTTGCTAAGGAAAAAAAAGCATCTACTGAAAAAGATAAGCAGAGTGTAATCTGCAGTAGAAAAAGGAGAATAATGATAACTAACTTCAAATGGGTAACAATTGACTACAATAGATATAAATATAAGTGATGACAATGGGCTTTAAATACTGCCTTTCAAATCGACAACAATTCAGTTTTGTAGATGCTGCTGTTAAATAGTTCTGAGTTGGTTCAATAACAATCACTGCATGTGGTATTGTTGTTGCTGTCATGTTGGGGGGGGGGGGGAGCCAAATACTAAGGCAAACTGCAATAAAAATAGCGGGGCACATGCAAATTTTGGCCATGATCGGACCACTTCATTTATCCTGCACTAATGTGGAGTGTATGGTGGCGAAGCCAACATCTAGAGGGCCGCTGCGTGGTTATTAAGGCTGTACAGATGCAGATACCGTATCGATAAATCTGCAGATATTCAATGTATCGGAATCGGTATTTCTTAAAAATTCTGTGGTGCAGATACCACACTTCACCCTTGATGATGTAGAGTTTCATGTTTCCTGCCTGCTGTCTGCCACAGTTTTGGAAATTAAAGTGCAACACAAAGTTTCATCCTGAATAAAATCATTATCTGCATTGAGAACTAATTTCCCTGCCTTCAGACGGTCATGATTCCAAAAATAACAGTGCAACGAAGTCTCGTCTTGTATTAAATCAGTATTGACATCGGTATCTGTTAAACAGATATCATGCGGTATCAGATCGGTAGAAGTGGTATCGGTACAGCCTTAGTGGTTATAAACAGAAGGCACAGCAAAGGAGGGTTCAATTGGGGTGCACAATACATATCCCATGCAAAATTAAGAGACAAAGGTAAAAAAGAGGAAAGCTGGAGGATAAGATGGGAGGGGGCGGGATTAAAAAGCGAAGAAAACGGCAGAATGGGGAAAAAGTCGGAATAACATCCTTCTCAACTGCTATAAATTAAAAAGGAGCCATGTTACTTTAGAAAACATCGAGCTTAAAACACCTTCGTGTTCGGCCAAGAATTGTATGGGCCACAACAAAAGAAATTAGTTGAAAATACAGATGTAGTATTTGCAAAGAATGTTGATCCAAATAGGGATTGGCCGATATGACCTTTTACCGATACAATACCGATGTCGACAATAAATCACGACTAAAACTTTAAATTACACACAAATGCAACTTCATTTTTGGTTTTGCATGGGTTCCAACTGTTGAGATTATCCATAAAGTTCTGCGCAGCAATAACAGCTTTTTTATTCTTATTCCTACGTATGCTTCAGTACATTCGTCTTCTCTTTAGATTTTAAGTTATCATTGTAAAACTTAGAACGTTGGAACTGTCATGTGCTACGTTTTCATTACACGTGTGCAAATGGCTTTGCTTTTCTCACTTGGTTATTGCTTTTGGCGTGCTTGGTGTCAGTTTCGCAGGGAGACTTTCCGTTTTTTGGCATAATGAATATCTGTATCGGAAGCCTTATCGTGGTCCGATACAGATACGGCAAAAATACCGATAAATACAGATACCGATATCGGACTATCCCTAGATTCAAAGAAGTATGACAAGTACAATTTCTGTTGAAAATACAGGTGCAGTATTAACAAAAATGTCGTTTTCAGATAAATATTGTAAGATGTCCGTTAGGGATGCATTGATGTGCTCAAATGCCGATTCCGATGTAGATAAAACCGGCCGATATCCAATTCTGATAACTTGTGGTCCAATGTTTGAGAAAGTTAAATGAAACCAAGTTACACTTTTCATTGAGTCAAAAATAATTAAGAGGATTTCAGAAATAATATAAAAATTTTCTATAGGCCTGAAATTTAGCTCCCAGAAATTAATTGTAAGCACATCTGTCACAAAATGATCGTGGGGTTCTGATGTTTTAACATCTGCTGCCTAAAACCGATGCAGATGTTCCGCTGACCGATGCCAACATCGGTGCATCTCTGTTAATAGAATTTTTGTCAAGTCAATTAAGGGGATTCTAGGCGATGGCTTTAGATCTGGAGTAAACCAGATGCCGAGGTCCTTAAACATCGTCAACATTAGGCAAAGGAACTTTAGTCGAGTGTGTCATTAAAATTAGGATTACTATTGCCGACAAAAGAAGGGGAAGAGGGAGCTGCCAGAGAACAGACCACGACAGTACTTGCTCAATTTCATTTATTCCTGCAATAAATTGCTCGTTAAACTGGGACATGAGCGGAACCATATTGTTTGCCAAAGCTACAGTGCATTTCTTGAGTAACTTCAGTGATGCTCAATGGTCTCATAATATTTTCAGGCAGAAAAAATGCATTCTCAAAACAAAATGCATGCCTCCTTTTTTTTTATACCAATTTCTGCAATTGAAAGCTTGCTACTTTATTTTCTAATGCGATGAATTTTACTAGTTTCCACTGCGACACCATGAATCTGAAATTGTCAGTCTTGCACCTAACTAAAATTAAATTTTGGTATTACCATAAACTAATGTTCACCAAAAAATCTCTTCTTCTGATGCATCGATTAAAAGTTGCGGCTTTGCTAGTGAAAAGTTTAATTTTCGTTAGTGCCACCAATTGAGGCTTATCTGTTTTTTAGCGAAAACTTCTTCTGCGGCAAATGAGTTTTATTTCCCATCCAAACATTGCTTGATTAGAGGGAAGCAATAAAAAAAAATTACGACCCATTCAGGTTGGTAATTGGTTGTTTTTTGTTTTTTTTTGTAGGTGGACCATTTACAACTTGTGAAGCCCTACTTACGATCAGTTCAGTCACTGAACAACAAGGCCATCAACGAAGCTTTGAACAACTTGCTAATAGAAGAGGAAGACTACCAGGGTCTGCGGACGTCAATAGACGCCTTCGATAATTTCGACAACATTGCGTTGGCCCAAAAGTTGGAAAAACACGAACTGATTGAATTTAGGCGTATTGCAGCATACTTGTACAAAGGCAACAATCGGTGGAAACAGTCCGTCGAATTATGTAAAAAAGACAGATTATTTAAGGTAAAGTTGTGGAAGTATTAAGCCTCTAACCTGATACCGCCCCCCCCCCCCCATCCCCAATCCCCACAAATTTAATTAATACATTAAAAAAAAAAGTTTACTTCATTTGGCATTAATAAATCTGACGCATCAGAACTGGCTTAGTTTAAATCCTATTAGGCCACGCAAAGTTAATAGTTTGCTTCACAGTTGCCTTGCGGGTGCCTTAAATTATTGCAGATAAAATTTTTTTCTCCTGAATATTGGTCTCGCCTGCTAAAAATCATGTTTTTGCCAAATTTTGACTGTTTGACATTCTAACCATTTTAACCATTCCAATCATTTTAACCGGCTCTGAGCTTTTCAATGGTGCAAGTTTCAAACCTCTGGCTTAAACCACTAAGAAGTTATTTGGCAAAAACTAAAATATTTTGAATACTAGATGACATGAAATAACATATTGGCAAAATATAATACTTTTTCAGGCTGACTACACACTTTCAGCTTTGACCCCTAGGTACATGTCAAAAAAATTGCCAGTTAAATAAAATAAAGCCTGGTTGCCTGGTATTTTAATTTGCAGCTTCGCCCATAAACCCAAAAAAATTTTTTTCACGTGGCCGTTGATCTTTTAAGGCAATCAAATATTATTACTTTTCTGGATTGACATTGAAATTTAACCAACCGCTAAGACTTACCTGCAAAAGGTTAAAAAAAAAATGGTTCCCCAATCGTATTTATATTAGTAACATGAATAAAACCAAGTAATTAAAGGCGAAAAAAAAAAATAACTTGGTTGCTATCAGTGAGTCATGTTTGGTTTTTGTGTTGATTTAACCATTGCTGGCTTTATGGTTTAATCGGTTCTGGCCATTTTCGATTTAGGCCGAGGTAGTTGGCGGTGGATACGAGCAGTGTGTACTCACCTACTATAGTTTGTTCCACATTACGTTTTCAGAAAACTGACTGGTTGACGTCTCGTTTCCTTCCACTACGAGGGCAAAAACATGATATCCACACGTTTTTGCACTCGTAGTGGAAGGAAACACTTATAGACTGAACATAGTTACTGTTAGTTTACGAATGGGATGTTTACGGATTTTTTGCACTCATAGTGGAAGAAAACGTGGCGTCATACAGTCAGTTTTCTGAAAACATAATGTGGAACAAAGTATAAAAAGGAACTCAAGGCTGCAGGTTGGCAGTACTTGTTAATTTTTTTCTGAAGGTTTTGTGTTTAGAGGGGGGGGGGATGGGCAACTAGCTCGGTAATAGGCCTAAATGCATTTTAGTGGACATTTTAGTTAACATTTAGTAAACATTTTAGTTAACTAAGCTGTCATTTTCATATAAAATTAAATGATTGCTTTTCCCAATTTTTTACTCTTTTTTTATATAACTCTTTTCATAAAGATTCATATATTTATCAAATTGCGCGTTTCTTGACAAATGTAGGTGTGTTCACATTTGACTTGTAAGGGCACAGATGTGGAGAGTGTTAGCAGCTAGGATCTTATGGTTTGAATCACCAGAAAACGCGAAAAAACGTAAATGATGTATTCTTACATCAATATCTGTTAACTATAAAGTGAATATACTTTCGGTTTAGTATTTTCATTTGAAAACACTGAACTGAACTGAACACCCTCAGTTTGGTTTGGTTCATTTGGTACAGCCTTCGTTATTTGTGTTAATGCTGCTTTCCGTTTTGCAGGATGCCATGGAATATGCAGGCGAGTCCAAAAATGCAGATATTGCTGAAGAGCTGCTAGCGTGGTTCCTAGATGAGAAGAACTTTGAATGCTTCGCAGCTTGTTTATTCCAGTGTTATGACCTGTTGCACCCGGATGTGATTTTAGAATTAGCGTGGCGGCACAATATAATGGACTTTGCTATGCCTTACATGATCCAGGTCATGAGAGAATACATTTCAAAGGTAAGAAGTTCGATGATCGTATGGGAATATTGAAGTGCAACTTCCACTTGTCAGGCGACCACCGTGATCATGGTATGTGTAAAACTGAGGCCGGGTGAGATAAACACTGGTGCTTCCTTTCTGGAAATGATTGAGCTACCTTTCGAGGTTTGTGCTTGACCAACTAGACCGTCTAGATTGACTTGGCCATAGTTTAGTAAGTCCTTAAACCTTTTAACACGTTGAGTGCCCATGACGGGTTAACTCGTCATGCAGTACGGCTATAATGTACCGATGACGAGTAACTCGTCTTATGCACTTGGCCTATTCAATGATTGTTTTCTAACGGTGGGACATAGCTACAGCTAACCTAAAGGTATTGGGCCATTCAGAATGCTTTATATTTGAAGTGGAAAAAAATTTTGTATTGCTGAATACTACCACAAGATGCCAGCATGTGTCGCATAAAGAGAGTGATATTTGTGGCAGCCGCATTGGCTTAGTACATGATGTGCACGCCTTAGTTTCGTAAGCAACGTGTTTTCAATTGTTTTATAACAAAGTTTTATAACAATGGTCTAATAAACAATTGAAGGTATTGTAATGTATAAGGTAACTTAAAAAGCTTCTATATAAAATGTCAATTAAATGTACGACGAGTAAACTCGTTATGCGGTACAGATAAGCTCCATCTGACTCCATTCAGAAACTCCATTGGTTGTAGTGTTACTAATACGCTCCAGCCTGCATTACGAGTTAAAGGGCAATTACATCCATTTTGACATGTGTGTTTGACTTTTGGATCACTTTCACAATAACTAAACAAAAGAATTGCGGTAAGAATACGTTGCGTATGTCCGATATAATAATTTAATTACTGCATCACCAAAACACCACACGGAGGTCGCCTTTGTTTTGCTGAAACGCGTAGAACATAATGCCGGCAGACGGATCTCTTCGATTTTGGCTCGCAGCCGATTGAGATAGCTGTATTGACTGTTAGGAGCTCAAGCGTCTGACGGCCTTAGCTGGCCACTACACTGCTGGCCAGCTAAGGCCGCCAGACGCTTGAGCTCCTCACAGTTAATACAACTATCTCAATTGGCTGCGAGTAGAAATCAAAACGTGACATCTGTCTGCATTAATTTCTGAGCGTTCCAGCAAAACAATGGCGGTCTCCGTGTTGTGTTTTGGTGATGCAGTAATTAAATTGTTATATCAGATGTAAGTAACTTATTCTTTCCGCAATTCTTGTGTTTAGTTAAACTGGCGTCTAAACATCATGAAACTCGGTGTGAGGGTAGCCCTCGTTCGTACGCACATTGTGTAAGTGATCCAAAAGTCAAACATGCATGTCAAAATGGATGTAATTGCCCTTTAACTCTTCATATTTAGTCTTTTTGGGAATAATGCCCTTAAAGGGCACCAATTTTATTATATTTGCAAGAATCCAGACATAATAAACCTATTTAAAACAATTATAAGAGTCGATTAGTTTTCCCTTGCGAATACAGCGTTCGATATGGCTACTAATGTGAATAATTACCCCTCCTAGGAATACAATCCAAACAGCCAAATGATTTCTTGGCCGCGGTTCCACGACGCATATGCAACCATAAAACCAGTGATCGCTTGCATTTCTAGCTTTTGATTATTAACTGGCATGGTGGCGCAGACCTCTCAAAAACGAGCCCACTACGATTCTTCTATTGGTTTCATTTTAAACTGTAAGTTTAATTAGAACACTAGTGAATTGAATCAACATTAAAAATATTCAGCACTGTTTGGCAGTTTTATGATATGGGAGGCCTCCAAACCGTTTAGTCTGGGCATTTTGTACATTTCATTTATCCTACTGCGACTCGCAGAGCTGCGACGTTGCCACATCGCACGAGTGATAAGAATGAAATATCTAGATAGCACTGTCATTGCCCAAAAGTAATTTTATGAATTTGATTCCCCCTCCCCTCCCCTGACAACAAAAAAACAAATGTCGTACAGTAGAAGTTGTTTTAAATATTTCTCCTCCCCCTCCGAAAAAAAGTACTAAACATTAAAGTCATGAACGATTGTCCAAACAAATAGCCCACTTCTACGCTAATTTCGCATGCCGACATGACTATACCAGCGTGTTATCTAGTTCGTATGTATGAGGTCGGTGGGCCGCGTGCTTACGTCAGTGATCTGTATAATAATAATAGCAAGTTGCCAGTCATTGGTCGGTTGGTGGTGACATCAGCCGCTAACGAAGGCTACATAGTTCCCAGTAATTGGTCGGGGATGGATGACGTCAGTCGGGTGAAGAAAAAATAACGAACCTCGTACGTTTCTGCGAACAAAAATCTTTGGTTATTTCTAGCGGAGGATTTCCCCAACGGATTCGACTGATTTTCGAACTTAGAAATGTGCCATAGAATGTGTGTGCGAAATTTGACAGAAATCCGATAATTCGTTAACACGCTATAGCGCGAACACACAGACACCCACCCACCCAGACAAACCGTTCGCATAAGTCTAATTGACTCTAATAATCATCATATTACACACACAACAAAAATTGGGCCAGGAGGTACATTCAACAATCCAACTTGGGCACAATGCATGTTAATAATTTTTCAAAATTTTAGTTCAGTCTGATATAGCCCACAGCACAACTACAATTGTAGGTGTACTGGCCCACGCGTTACAAGCAACAAAAAGAAAGGTAAATTCAGTAAAAACAAAAACAAATTAATGCAAGCGGCCAGCTGCATAATGTAACCACTAACCACACTATACAGAATACCACACGTTTGTGGTAATCGCATCTTTGGTTGGCAAAGTGTGTAACTCACTGCACAAGTGGGTTAGTAGATGTAAGAATGGCTAATCCGTAACACCGGAATGCCTTTGTCTAGAAAGCAGTTACAGAATTGTTTTCCATGGCTGGCACTAGACAAGTGGTTGTCCATGAAGCCACTTGCGTCTTACCGAGGCTTGCTCATGCAAGCATCGTTGTAACCATTCTGTACAGAAGTAATAGATGGCCACATTTACTTCAGAGCTTTCATCTGGAACCATTCGTTAAAAGCTAGCATGGAAACACTGGCTTTCTTTAGTCGAGCCAATTCTGTGATTGCGGATTTCTTCGGCTTAAAAATCATGCTTTATTTTGAATTTGTTGGCAGCTGTTTGCAATTTTCAGCTAGTGAAATCAACTTGACTGGTTTATAATCGTAATGTTCTACCATGCATCCTGTGTGAAGACTGGTGAATTTGGTAACTAGCTGGAGCCCCGTGCTATGCGCAGTAGGTGAACGGAACATTTGTGACGATTTGGTGCCTCTTTCCCTTTGCCACAACCCGACCACAGATGCAACCCGGTGCTAAAATGTTTGCTTATTTTTCCATCACATAGTTTGTTTTTCTTTGTTGCTGATGTTACTTTCCACGCGACCAAGCGTCATGTCACGCCAGCAATGTTGGCTCTCGTGCGGCGCTTATTGCTTTCTATTTTTAAACAAATCAACTAGGGATGTGCGAGTAGAAAAATGTTAATTCGCGCAGAGTCGAGTTTGCAGCAGAAGAATCGAGTATCGAGCCGAGTTCGAGTATTTGATGGAAATATTTTGTTTGCAAGTTTCTTTAATTTGTTAAGATAATAAAATTAAAGATGGTGCTTAACTGACTGTGTTGGTCATGGTTTTCCACTTTTAAGGACATAACTTGAAAACGGTTTCAGTTATGGACTTTTTAATCTGCACCACTGGAAAGCTCTCGTCGAGACGATCGATTTAGTATATTTGAATGTCAAAATCGGTTAAAAATTGGCGAAGTTATTGGATTTTCGCCGGATTCGAGTTTTTCGAGTATGGATGCAAGCAGCGAGCTGAGTTTGAGTACAAGTTTCATACTCAGCTTGGCTCGAATTTTACGAGTATCGCACATCCCTAAAATCAACTTGAAGCACGCATTTAAGAAAGTTGTTTAATCACACCCACCGCCCAATTTTGAGGCCTTGATGCCTCAAAATTAGTAATTTAGCATCGTTTTGTTTTAAACTGATAAGATTTAAGCGGCAGCTGGGATTATTTCATTTTGGTTAACAACGTTTCGCCGGCTGACAATGTTAATTGTGCGCCGGAATTGTTTAAATTGTGTAGCTGCATATTTCTAAATTGTCGCGGTCTATGCTAGAACCTAAAATCCTTATGGTCATTTAAAATCATGGCTCACTTTTTGCATAAATTACTACTGCAACCCCCACTTCCACCTTCCAAACATCTAATAACGTTCTAAAATACTTGGCTTTTGTGTTCCGGTCTTCCCCCCACTCTTCAAACATTTTGAGTGACGCCACACACCCCTCAGCCACCCCACATTTTTGTTTCTGGTCTCCACTGATTACAGTAAAGACTCTTGAACACCTATGTCTTGTCTCCATCCCCGAGCCTCCCCAAATGTTTAGAAGTGACGTCACACCTGCTCCCCCCTCCCCTTTCCCTTTCCAGGCCTGCCTTTATCGTAGAGCCCTATCTCCCCCCCCCCCTCCCCATAAACTTTGTTTCAAACCAACCGCAGACAATTGTCACCCATTTCCCAACTACTTCTCGCGTGGCATCCTAGGAGCAGCTAGGCAGGCATTTCCTTTGTAACCATGTTATGCAGCGTAGCGGATTGGATGAGTTGCTCGTCTGGTATTTTATAGACTTAGCCTAGGTGAGCAATGCATACCACATGAAGAACAAAACATGACGAAAGGAAGAACAATATAGAAGTTACATTGTCTTGTAGTGTGTTGTTTTGTATTGTATTGTGCAAGGTTTAAAACCCAGCAATGTATCAAAAATACTGGTTGCTTAGCCCTAAAACTTTTAATCAAAGCGCCTTAAACTGTTTCTGATAAGGTTCCGTAGATAAGCAATCTGAATGTATGTTAAGTCACCATCTTTAACAAGGACTAGAATTCAATTCACCAACCATTCGTTGACGTCAAAGTGACGACTGGCATTAGAGGGGGTTGCCATTCCCTGTAGTATCGTTGCTGATACGAAGTTGGTGTTGCCCTAGTTTTAGTGGCATAGCAATGGTATTGTGCTGGACATAGTTCTTAGTTTTCAAAATGGTGGCTAGAAGGGGCACTATGTTCCAAGGCGAGCATTAGTGGCAATAACTCCGGCTAAGGTGATAATAAAAAATATGGTAATGCACAATGCATTGTTTTAAATGGCACTAAGTTGCAAGCATTTAAATGTGTTTCACATTGTTTGTAGACACAGTTGCCCTTCGATAAAAAAAAATTGTTTTACTTGCACACAGGTTGATAAATTAGAAGAAGCAGAAGGTAATAGGTTAGAAGAAAATGCTGTGCATGAGCAGAAGCCAATTGTGTTTGGTACGTATTGAGTGTAAAAGGTGGAATGTATTTGCACAGCATCTTGGTTTAGTTTTATAACTACTTTTGCAATGGTTACTTTAAATTTTACTGTAGAAGTTCGATTATCCGAAAACCTGTTTTCGAGAAAATTT
>JAHWFP010167471.1:0-13886 GCA_023313725.1 Lithobius niger | reverse complement strand
CAGACAAATCTCCTCACCACACCACTCCGGGACAGTACCAATCTTGTGCTAACATAACACGGAAATCAAAACAGACGAATCTCATGACACCACTTCAGAACAGTGCTAGCGTTGCTCATAGCATAAGACAGAAGTCAAAACAGACTTCCTCATGAGACAACTTCAGAACAGACCAATCTTGTTCACAGCATAATATAGACTCAAAGCAGACGATGTCTTCATGACATCTATCCAGAACAGTCCCAATCTTGTTCACAGCATAATATAGACTCAAAGCAGACGATGTCTTCATGACATCTATCCAGAACAGTACCAATCTTGTTCACAGCATAATATAGACTAAAAACAGACGATGTCTTCATGACATCTATCCAGAACAGTGCCAATCTTGTTCACAGCATAATATAGACTCAAAGCAGACGATGTCTTCATGACATCTATCCAGAACAGTACCAATCTTGTTCACAGCATAATATAGAACTCAAAACAGACGATTTCTTCATGACATCTATCCAAAACAGTACCAATCTTGTTCACAGCATAATATAGACTAAAAACAGACGATGTCTTCGTGACATCTATCCAGAACAGTACCAATCTTGTTCGTAATAGAAATATAGAAATCAAAACAAATTAATCTCCTCACGACACCAATCCGGACCAGTTCCAGTCTTGTTCATAGCTTAACATAGAAGTCAAAACAGACGAATCTTCTCACAACACCAATCCGAACCAGTATTAGTCTTCTCCATAGTGTAACATGGAAGTTAATACAAATGATTCTCCTCAATACACCAATCTGGAACAGTACCAATCTTGTTCATAGCGTAACATAGAAGTCAAAACAGATAAATCTCCTCGTCACGCCACTCCTGAACAGTACAAGTATCGTTCATAGCATTAGACGGGTGCCAAAACAGATGAATCTCACCTCGATCAATCTTGCTAAAGCATAGCACAGAAAAAACAGACGCACCTCCTCAAGACATCACTCTGGAACATTACCAATCTTGTTCTAGCAAAACACGGAAGTCAAAACAGACAAATCTCCTCATGACACCACTTCAGAACAGTGCCATTCTTGTTCACAGCATAACATAGAAGTTAAAACAGACAAATCTGTTCATGACTACCTAAAAAGAAAAGTAACAGTTTTGTTCATAACATAACATAGGAGTCAAACCAAACGAATCTCCTCAGGACACCAATCCGGAACAGTGCCAGTGTTGTTCATAACTTAACATAGACGCCAAACCAGACAAATCTTCTTACGATACCAATCCGCACCAGTACCAGTGTTATCCATAGTGCAACACGGAGGTCAAAACAGACGAATCTCCACATGATACCATTCTGGATCAGTACTACGAATCTTGTTCATAGCGTAACATAGAAGTCCAAACAGACGAAACTCCACACGTCACTAATCCAGAACAGTACCCAGGGGCGTAGCAACAGGACGACCCCCCCCTTCCCTCACTATTTCTCCCAGTAGGCAAATTCGTAACAGAACTTAAACTGTCGGTGCGCATTTGCAGAAAACATTCCATTAACATTATACTGGGGAAAACAAAAAGAAGAGTCGGTATTTTACCTTCACTCGTTTACTCTTTTTCCACGTCGGCAAATTCCTAAGTTGATTAAAGTTGCAGTGCACATTGTTCATAACGACAAAAAAATGCGAATCATCATTATAGTCAGGTTGCCAGTACATGTTTTTTTTTTATCGGAAGCTTTCAGTAAGGTATACCATATGTTTTTTTTTTTGCTGGAAGTTGACCTTCTACATGCCCCTAAACCTAACTCCAAGGCTGTTTGCCGTGACGCGCGTATCACGTGACTGGGCCATTCTCGTTCGTCATTGGCTAACTCATGGTGACATCATGCCAAACAGCCGTGACTCGTGGTATAGGCAGCATGTGCAGGGTGCTCACCTGGCACCTTTAGGGAATTTTTTTTAATGAAGGTCAAAGGTCAAATTTGTTGAACAAAAGTCTTTTTTTTTTGCTTTAATTTCTTAACTGTTGATCATATCGAAAAACACACAATACAAGTCTGAAACAGAATTAAATTTTCTTAAAGAAAGGTACTATTCAATTTTGGCATAAAGTTAACCCTTATGGTCCAAATTTGTCATTTTGTGCTAAATTAATGGAAAATAGTACATTTGGTATTACAGTGTATAGTATTCCTGAATACGCACTTGCTCCCTCTCAATTACCCTAGATGGACATATTTAGGCTCTTCTGAAAGGTGGTGATATAATCTTTCCAACAATGCTAATCAAAATTGTGTATTTTAAATAGGGATCGTCATACGCCTGTTGAAAGGCGTTGTTGTAATGGCGTAGGATTAAAGGTGGTGATGTATTCTTTCCAGCAATATTAATTACAATTGTGTGTCTTAAGTAGGGACCGTCTTATGACTAGTGAAAGGTGTGGTCACAATGGCGTAGCGCGAAAGAGGAATGGTGATTTTCTTGATTTCAATGTACCTGTATCAGCTATCTAATTTTCCTAGATGGACATGCTTAGGCTCATCTGAAAGGTGGTTATGTATTCATTCCAGCAATGCTAATCATAATTGTGTATCTTAAATAGAGACCGTCTTACGCCCATTGAAAGGTGTTGTCATAATGGCATAGCGGAAATCGGATGAAATCGAAATCACCAAATTTTTTCTCCGCTACGTCATTATGACAACACCTTTTAATGGGCGTAGGACGGTCCCTATTTAAGATACACAATTGTTATCAGCATTGCTGGAAAGAATACATCACCATCTTTCAGTAGAGCCCAGTACGTCCATTTAGGTTAATTAGGTAGCTTATATAGGAGCACTTTGAATACAAAAATCACCATTCTTTCGTCACTATGCCATTAGGACAACACCTTTCAATAGGCGTAGGATCGTCCCTACTTGAAATATACAATTGTAATTAGCATTGCTGGAACGAATACATCACCACCATTTAGAAGAGCCTAAGTATATCCATTTAGAGTTATTAGGTAACTGGTAAGAGCATTTTGAAATCGAAAATCACCATCTCTTTCGCCGCTATGCCATTACAACAACACCTTTCAACAGGCATAGGACAGTCCCTATTTAAAATACACAATTATGATTAGCATTGTTGGAAAGAATACATCACCACCTTTCAGAAGAGCCTAACGTATGTTCATCTAGGGTCATAAGAGAGGTAACAGCAAAAGTGCTTAGTCAGGAATGCTATACACTGTAATATTAGATGTACTATTTTCCTTTAATTTGGTATAAAATGACAAATTTGCACCACAAGAGTTAACTTTATGCCAAAATTGAATAGGACTTTTCCGTAAGAAAATGTAATGCTTTTTCAGACTTGTATTCTGTGTTTTTTGATATGATCGACAGTTAAGAAAGCAACAAACTTTTGGCCTATAATTTTGGCCTTTGACCTTCATTAAAAAAAAAATTCCCCAAAGGTGCCAGGTGAGCACCCTGCACAATATGACTAGGGGCATGTAGCAGTCCAACTTCCAGCAAAAAAGCATTTGTTATACCTCACGGCAAGGTACGGCCAATCTACCACTTGACCATTACGTTAATTTGACACGCTAATTACGTTAATTTCCCTTTCGCTTTTCCGTCATTACGCGTCTATCATTTCCTTGTTTGTGCATGTTTTAGCTTTACTACGAGTCATCACTTCATAACCTACATTGGGCGGCAGAGTATTCCATCCCCGCCACATGACCACGTATTGATGAGTTGCGCAGTACCGGCTAAATTGGTGAGCATTAATAACACTGACTTGTTGTACGGTGTTACACTGCGAATTTAAATTTCTCTCGACTAAAAGAAGGCAACAAAAACGAGAAAACGATGGAAGCTTCAGTTCGACGGATATTTTAGTAATTTTGATGACGATGGTAAGCAAATTTCATTCGTCGAGTTGTATTATTAGTCCTTGCGATTATATAGCAGTAATATAGTAATAATAGTAATAGTAAGAAAAGGCCTTAAGCATACAGAAAACGGATGTAAGCCTTAAAAAACTTAATGCTCTGAAGGAACAGCTAAAAAAAAAAGGATGTAAGCCATCAGTGTCGCACTAATGCTTGCAAAAGAATCACCAGCGTCCCAACAAACAAGTTAGAGCTCCCTTAACATTAGTGCGACGCTTACCGCTTACAAGTCTTTTTCTCGTACATGTTCCTTTACAGCATTCAGTTTTTTTTTTTTTTGCTTAAATCCGTATCTGGCTAAATCCGTTTTGGCTAATGCGTCTTTTTACTACTATGTTATTTTTTTTATCCCAACAAGAATAACAACAACAAGAAGATTGTAATCACCTTAAAATAATTGTTGTAAAAGTCAGGGCCTTTTTAATGCTGATGTTTGAAGCTATATAAATTTAAAAATTGGTTCACTGGTTCGATCTCTAATGAGAGAAAAAGTCCCAATAATAACAAAAACAAAAATATTGTAGTCATTCTAAAATAGCGTTCAAAAGGTCCTGGTCCTTGTTAATACCAACATTTTAAGCAATAAAAATTGACACTCGGTTCATTGATTCGATCACAAGCACAATTCGAGCACAATTTTTCCAGAACAAGAACAACATAGGGTTCAAAAGGTCCTAGGTCTTATTCATACCTACATTTTAAGCTACAAAACTAGAAAATCGGTGGTTTATTGGTTCGATCTCTAGGTGTACTGCAGATGTTACCGGCTATTATTTGGGCCAATCATGCACATCAACCTAAAATCACCTAAAAGCATCTGGAGACCTGCTACAGACTTAGACCTGGAAATATCAGTTATTCAACTTTGTGTTTACTTTCTGTTGGTGGGAGCAGCCATCTTGATATTTATGTTACCCAATACAATCTGAAAGTTGGGTTCAAGACCAGTCCCAGGCCTACTTCAGTGAAAAATTTTTTTGGGAAAGTTTTTGGCCCTGAACGGTACCTTAGGGCCACCTGAACCCCTTCCCCTCTATCGTTTCTTTTTTGAGCTACTTTTGCACCCCTTTTTGGGGTTTTTCTTTCTGTCTAGAGAAAAATCCTAAAGCGGCTACTGTACGAAGAGGCAGTTTGGTAAAAACGTCTAAGTGGAAACTTCTTGGCATAACAAATTATGGATAACTTTCTGTGCAAGGGACCCATCTGTTCAAACATCAAAAATCCCAACAGCATTAACCCCGTCCGAAGAGGAAATCACAATCGACGAGCTACGATGTACTTTGATTCTCTGCAAACACCAATCCCTGCAGACAGAAAAAGTCAGAGCACACCCCTTTCTAGGAGATCCACTACAGATGAGCCCTTTGATGTAACAGGAAATCCACCTCTCCATGACATTTCGTCGCGTTGACTCGGTAGCAGAACGCATGATAAGTTCACTGGAAGCAAAATTTTCTGCTCTTAAATCTTCTTGTGAGTCTTGGTCAATTGCTTTTTTTGCCAAACAGCAACAGATCCTGGAAGAATTCATGGAAGATATGGTAGTTAAGTTAGGAGAGAAGCTGGAGACGAAAGCCGAAGACATCATGAAGATAATGGCTGACACAAAAGCTGCAACCGACATTACCAGCCAGGATGCGATCCCAGAAGAGACACCACATGACGGCGAGGTCAAAACAGGGGAGATCGCCGATCTTAATGTAAAGCTTATATTAACAAATACTGGCCTGATGACGATTTTATCAGCCCATGTTGACCACGAAAGTGCACCTTCAACCGAGAAGCACGATGTAATCCCAAGGATTGATCCAAGAATGGAAAAGAACATTACTTTCAAACGGGGATGTTCCGGGCGAAATCGTAAAAAGCGCCCAATTTACAACCAGGCCCCTCGTCGAAGCGAAGCCAGAAATGCAAGCAACGCTAACATGCAAATTGTAGGCGATATTGCTACGTCGGATCTTACTCCAAACATATCAACCCTGTGTACATAAAAAAAATAGCGCTAGGAATGCATAAGTTGCATCTATAGATGATTCAAAAAGAAAAGAGACAGACAGATGTACCTCCACAAACTTGAACAGTGCGACACCACAACTGCCCTGGACTGAACGCACAACAATCATTGGGGACTCAAATGTCCGAAACTTGAGAGGTAGTTGCCACGTAAACTCCCAAACATGGACCAACCCAGGGATGCGAGTGGAAGACCTATCCGCAAGTTACCTGAACTTTTAAATAGTAGTGACAGGTCAGGATTGTTTATCATTTGCGTGGACTCCAACAATGTGGGGTCACTGCCACCAAACAGAATAGCGCTAATCCTCTCGGCTTTTACTTCATCACTTAGGGTCGCCTGCCCCAACTCACGCATCACTGTGATTGGGCTATTCCCGAGATTAGGTAAGGCTAACCGAGACACCGATCAACACAAATACAATTATTAGGAAGATGTGTGTTGATCAGAATCTATCCTTCCTATCCCTTGATAGAGAAATCGTCAGTGACCCAACACTATTAGCCAGAGACCAGATTCACCTTACCACCAGGGGGAAGATGGTGCTACACCAGCAACTAGCTGCACTTCATGTTCCTTTGGAAAACTGACTGATGTAATTGGGGAAACCCACAGTGAAACAATACGGCCGTTCTCTGCCACAGACTCAATAGCAGTAAATTTTACGTGTGCCTTTTTTAATGCGCGTAGCATACTACGAAATATCGGCTGCTTCCAAGATTTGGTAAACAATGGGTGTTTTGATTTTATTTTTGTAGTGGAGTCATGGCTCCACGGTGACATTACAAATGCGATGGTTGCTGATTTAAACAGATATGTGGTAGTGAGACGTGACAGGGGTAGCCGGGGGAAAGATTTGTTAATTCTGCACCGAGTGGAGATCCCTGTGGTGCTAATTGATATCTCGTCGGGTGTTGAGGGGATGGTAATTTCCCTACCAAATTCATACATAACTTTTACCCTTTGCTATCTTCCTGACAGCAGATCTGATACAGCTGTTGAGGAAATTTGCCATTATTTAGCTGATTCCTTGAGCGCAGGGCATTCCAACATATCTTTGGGCGACTTCAACCTTTCAACTGTAAATTGGGAAATCACCCAAGCCAGAGATTCGCATCATCGTCTCTTCTTAGAGTTGATTACACCTCTGGGCCTTACACAGCGAGTCGATAGGCCAACTCGTGGAAATAATATTCTCGACCTTGTATTTACTGATGATGACCGATTAATATACGATCTCCAGGTAGGACCACATTTTGGTAATAGTGATCACTGCATGATTACTTTTAAAATTAACCTTTCTCAAGGTACCTAGTCTTATAAGGACCAGAGAAAGAAATCTATCAAAGCTGGACAATTAGGTTACCCTCTGCTTAAGACATCACTTAGAGCTGCGAACTGGGATGATCTTATATTTTCATCCCATACATCCATACAGGAGGCATGGAATTGTTTTTCTAATATACTCGAGACACATCTTAGCCATTGTCGAGGCCCCATCACTGCGGCTGGCAGGACAAAAAAATCATACTCCACTAAATATTATAAAATTAAGACGTCAAAAGCTTAAACTCTGGAGACATCACCAGGCAAAACCGGACCAAGTGTCTCTCCTGGCGTATAAGACGGCAAGGAAGACTTACTCCAACATGGTTGAGGCATGGCATTCTGAAGCTGAACGACGAGTAATTAGAGATGGAAACTCCTCTACTCTTTTCAAATTTTATCGTAAAATGACCAACACCGCACGTTCCTTGCCCCCATTTAAAACTCCACACGGATTTTAATTGATAATAAATCTAAGGCGGATGCCTTAAGCACTTTTTTTGCGTCAAATGCAATTTCTGATGACGGAAATCAGAACCTACCTGGACCACAGTTTAGTACATGCGACAGGGACTGCTGCTGGATAAATTTTGATCAGCGAAATGTGCTTTCGGCCTTGACTAACATTTAACCTAGCACATCCTGTGGACCTGATGGCATTTCTGCCTTTCTACTTAAACATATCTCCGCTGAAATTTTCTACCCATTATCTAAATTATTTTCCTTGTCATTTGAACAGAGCGAATTACCGGAAATATGGAGATGTCTCAGATGTGCTGTTGTTGTACCAGTTTTTAAGAAGGGTTCGCCATTTGACCCACAAAATTATACGCCTATTGCACTTACCTGTGTTGCATGCAAGGTTATGGAGTCGGTCATTCGCGAACAGCTATTAGATTTTCTGGATGAATTTTCTATTATTGGCAAAGATCAATATGGTTTTCTTCCAGGGAGATCAGCAACGCACCAGCTTCTGTGTGTCCATGACCGGTGGACTTCTGCGTTGGATGCTGGTGCCTCGAGTGATGTAGTGTACTTTGATTTTAAAAAAGCCTTTGAATCCGTTGTTCACCACATATTAGTGGCTAAACTTAGCAGTTGCAGAATTGGTGGACATCTTCTAAAGTGGCTATCTGCTTTTCTTCAAAATCGTTCCCAACAAGTAATCGTCGAAAAAACACTCTCACACCGGGTCAGCGTACCAAGTGGTGTTCCTCAGGGTTCGGTGCTTGGCCCTCAACTATTCTTGATTTATCTAAATGACCTATCTCTGGCGTCCACCTCCCCATTTGGTGTAAAATTTGCAGACGATCTTAAATCTACAGCAGAAATTTTGACACCAGGTGCTTCACGAACACTTGGGGAGGAAATTGAACGAGTTCATCAATGGTCTCAAATGTGGCAGCTGCCACTTTCTTCTTCAAAATGTCACACATTTCACATCGGTCATGTAAGTCCTGAGTATGGGTATCTACTTGATGGAGATATTCTGCCTTTCGTGGAAGAGGTCAAAGACCTGGGCATCTGGCTCTCTAAGGACTTTAAGTCATCCCTTCACTGTCAGAAGACCAGTTCCTTGGCGTTTCGCCATTTGGCGATTGTTAATAGATGTTTTACGTCAGGAAACCTTAAAACTAAAGTATGGGCATCCAAAGTGTTTGTCCGCCCAATCCTTGAATATGCCACACTGGTGTGGTCCCCCTATCTTGCTAAAGACATTGACTTAATAGAATCTGTCCAGCGTAAATTTACCCAAAAAACTTCCTGGACTCCGGGATCTTGGTCACATTGAAAGGCTATCCAAGGCAGGGCTCGAGTTGTTGGAACTACGGAGATTGAGATTTGATTTAATATTAACTTACAAGATTTTGCGAAATCTTCTCTCAGAGGATCTCCTCTTTTTTGACCTGGCCCTGTCTCCCCAAAATACTCGGGCCCACCCGTGGAAACTTGCTGTCCAGGGATCGTGCCTAAAATGCAGAAAGAACTTCTTTGCGGTTCGTGTCGTCCCGGTTTGGAATGTTCTTCGCTCACGTACAGTGTGTATGGACTCGGAGTGTGGGTTCCGTCGGGAGTTGCTCTCCGAGGTTCTTACCCGTTTTCTTAAGAGAAATATGTAAATAGTAAACCTCCTCCCTCCCCCACCCTTCCCACGAAATGGTGCGGTGTCAGCAGCTAACAACCCTTCCGTCAGCCATCCACCAACTGGTGGTAAACCTTATTATTATAATTATTATAAAAGCATGAAGTTAGGTACACAAGTCATTCTGCACGAGTAGTATAAATCGAACTACCTATGAAACCCCCCATAGGGACACACTGTATCCCTACACACTCACGTCCGTGAGATCGATGATCAACAAATTCTTGCTGATCGTGCAAAAACATGAATTGTGGTACAAAAGTCATTCTTAACAGTACCGTACAAATAAAACCAGCCAAGGAACCCAGATGAAATAACCCCCCCCCCCCCCCCCGGCCCCTCAGCATACCCTGTGCCCCTTCTCTGAGGCTTGACCAACAAATTCAAGCAGACGAACTAAATGCCTGAAATTTGGTACACAACTTATACTTAACAGTACAAATCAAACTAGAATTTGTTGGTCATCAGCCTCGTGGAAGGGGTACAGGGGGGTGCTCGGGGACCGTAGGGGTAGTTTGTAGCCAGTTCGTAACATGCTTGTGTACGATAATGCACGTTTTTAGTACGAGCAGCAAGAATTTATTGGTCATCAGCCTCATGGAGAGGACATAGTAGAAGGCGATATGGGGACCTTGGGGGATATTTCATGGGGGTTCCAGAAGTACAAATCGAACTAGAATTTGTTGGCCATCAGCCTCAAGGAAGGGGTACAGGGAGGAGCTTGGGGATAGGTGGGGGGGGGAGGGGTATCTCATGGGGTTTCGTAGCTGGTTCGTAACATGCTTGTGTACGACAATGCATGTTTTTAGTTACGATCAGCAAGAATTTGTTGTTCATCAGCTTCATGGAGATGGCATAGGGGGCGATAGGGGACATAGGGGGGTATTTCCAGGGGGGTTCCAGCAGTACAAATCAAACTCGAATTTATTGGTCATCAGCTCAAGAAAGGGGCACAGGGGGAGTCTGGTGGGACCTTGGTTATATCTCATGGGGTTTCGTAGTTAGTTCGATTTCTACTGTTAAGAATGTATTGTGTATTCAAATTTCATACTTTTAGCAGTATCTGCAAGAATTTGTTGGTCAAGCCTTGGAGGTATTTCGTGTGGGTTCAATGGCTGGTTCAATTTGTATTGCTAAGAACGACTTGTGTACCAAATTTCATGCTTTTAGCTCGATCTGCAAGAATTTATTGGTCAAGCCTCAGGGAGGGAGCTCGGAGGGGAGCTGGTGCGGGTGACTTGGGGGTTATCTCAAGGGGGTTCCATAGCTAGTTCAATTTGTACTGCTTTAAGAATGCCTTGTGTACCAAATTTCAGGCTTTTAGCTCGATCTGCAAGAATTTATTAGCCAAGCCTCAGCAAGGGAGCTCGGAGGGGAGCTGGTACGGGTGACTTGGGGGTTATCTCAAGGGGGTTCCATAGCTAGTTGAATTTGTACTGCTTCAAGAATGCCTTGTGTATCAAATTTCAGGCTTTAGCTTGATCTCTAGAATTTGTTAGTCAAGCCCAGGGAAGCATAACAGGGTGGTACTGGAGGCGGGGTGAGGGTGGGGGGGGGGGGGGGGGGAAAATTGGGCGGTATTTCATGGGGGGTCCATGGCTGGTTCGATTTGTAGTGCTAACGACTTGTTTACCAAATTTCATGCTTTTAGCTCAATCTGCAAGACTTTCTTGCTCAAGCCTCGGAGGGGGCACGGAATGACTTGTATACCAAATGTATACCTTTAGCTTGATCTGTAAGAATTTGTTAGTGAAACCTCAAGGAGGAAGTACAGTAGGACGCTGGGGAGGGAGGGGGCTTGGAGGGTATCTCTAGGGTGGTCCATAGCTAGTTCGTTTTGTACTGTTAACAATGACTTTTGTACCAAACTTCATGCTTTTAGCTCAATGTGCATGATTTTGTGGCCTATAAGCTGTACTAGTGAGGGCAGAGTCCCAACAACAACAACAACTACTACTACTAATGGCCATACTGTGGATGACAAACGGTTTGACTGTTGTCATTAAAATTTTAAATGCAGTTAAATAATTATGACATAACCCCAAATACCACAGCATTGGAAATCCGCTCCTGACAGCAAGATGGTGCTCACTAATTGGAGGTGCCTCTTTCATGTTAGGAGTTTTTATGGTGTTTCATTTGTGTTTTGTGACCAAGAGAGGAATTACCTCTCGAAAATTAAAAATGTTGTGTTATTATATGCCCTTGTGGTTTTGTATACTGCTGTCAGGAGCGGATTTCCAATGCTGTAACCTTCTCAACCACATATTGGCCGATTTATATCCCAAATACCACATTTCGTTAGTCTATGTCAATTGTTGAGGGAAACTATAGGGTTTCAATGTTTTACGTTTCCCCAACAAGAATAAGAACAACAAGAAAATTGTAGTCACATTAAAATGGCATTCAAAAAGTCAACGTCCTTGTTAATACCTGCATTTTAAGCTATAAATTTTGAAAATATGGTCATGCCTCGATCTCTAAGTAAAAGCAAAATTTCCCCCAACAAGAAGAGAACAAGAAGTAAATAGTAGTCACATTAAAATAGCGTTCAAAAGTCAGTAGGCCTTGTTCATACCTACGTTTTAAGCTATAAAACTCGAAAATCGGTTCACTGGTTCGACCTCCAGGTAAGGACAAAGAGTCCCAACAACAACAACAAGAAATGGCCATACTGTGGACGCCAAACGGTTCGATTGTTGTCATTTAAATTTGTAATGCTGTGAAATAGTCATGACACGAGCACAACCACAGAATTTCGTTGGTCTAAGTCAATTCTTGGGGAAACTATAGGGTTTCAAAGTTTGACGTTTAACATAAAAGTTCATGCTGAGGCTTACATAAGGACACTATCGCGGGCCTTGATCATGCCAATGATAGTCCAGTCAACGTAAGAGCAATATGACTCCTTGCTGGAGATAAATAAGAGAAAAGTTTGAAAACGAAGTATGCATGTCAGCAGATGTGCGCACAATTTTTTGCTACTGTTTTAAATTACAAGGTGTTCGTAACGACCTCTTTGAATTCATTACTGTGGGTTTTTCACCGAATAAAATTAGAAATAAATGGACAGAAATCACAATAAATAATATAAATAAATATACACAACTCACTGTAAATTATATAAAGGAAAAAACAAAAGAAGCCAAAGAGCGAAAATCGAACACTATAACGTAGTAGAGTAAGCCACTTTATGTACTTATGTTTAGTTGGAGTGGAATAACCTGGATTCGAACTTTTTTAAGTTGATGCTCGATTTGATCTCCCATCCTCTTGGATTGTAAGTCAAGCCTGTAACAACTTGGTTGCACTTTGCTCGCATCGTTCGGGTTCCCAGGGAACCCTCATGAAGCTCAAAGTCTAGCGAACCCTCATGAAGCTTCATTTTACGTCACTGGACTTAAAATACGAGTTTGCATTATTGTGTAGGTTTACGTCATGATACAGAACGGGTGAATGTAGCATAGAGCGAGAGATACTTAATCTATCAACTTCAGCCAATCTGTACTTTAAAATTTCAATGGGATGAAGGACGGAAATTTGAGCAAACGTTGCGTAACTGTTATTGGAGGAAATTACCAATACACAATTTAACAGTATTTGACCAGCCAAGTTTTCGGCATTCTAAGCAATGATATCAGAACAAAAATGGCTGTCACTAACTATCTCCTCC
Organism: Lithobius niger; assembly: GCA_023313725.1. Lineage (NCBI taxonomy): Eukaryota > Metazoa > Arthropoda > Chilopoda > Lithobiomorpha > Lithobiidae > Lithobius > Lithobius niger. The sequence continues at coordinate 780 of JAHWFP010167471.1, read as the reverse complement.
CAACGGCAGTCACTCTAGTTAAAGTGGCACTATCACCGATTGAAAGCAGACGATTTCTGACAACATCTAGCACTGTGTAGTACCATCTAGCGTTTGCTTGCACCAAGCGAAGGAATGCATAACGGCATTTCTTTTAACAAAACAAACAAGCCACGACATCCTTAATTATTGAGTGAAAATTTGGTTCATCCTCGTGCACCTGCGAGCAAGCTATAAAGGTTAACAATATCAATGTCGCTAGATGGCGCCACGGTATTTTCGTTCGCATTTCAATCAGTGATAGTGCCACTTTAACTGATAGCTTGTTGGTTGTCGGTAAAATTTGAGTGAACGCACTAGGTACCAGATACTTAGTGGCAGTCATATTTTTTGTGATAGTGATGATTTTAACTTCGATTCCTGTCTACATGTAGGGAATGAGGCTATTTTCACAAACAGACAAATGCAGACACACACACCTACACGTGACCGGAAGTGACTACATTACCCACGTGATGACCGGAAATGACATCACCCGCTTGATCAGTGTGGCGTCACACACCATGGGTTCACAAGTGACATCATCTCCCCCCCCCCTACCGGCAATGATGAATGTCATCATCCTGGCTGGATGTATAAATTCTACCATATTCCACACATATGCTACTAAATTTCTTGTAAAATCCCCACCCCCCACCCCCCGGTGACCAGAAGTGGCGTCATCGCGTCAAGCTGAATATTAGACCGAATTCTATGTATATTCTATCAAATTTTCTGCTAATTAACCCCCCCCCCCCAACT
>JAHWFP010167469.1:30331-52794 GCA_023313725.1 Lithobius niger | reverse complement strand
TGTTATGCTGAAGATTTGGGAAAATCCAAACTATGGTGGGAAGGCCCAGAATGGTTAAAACAAGACCCTAAGGAATGGCCAGCAGCTCAGAAGTTGGATGGAAATTGTACTCGATTGGCACAGAATGAACGTCGAAAAAGTGATGCACTAGTGCTAGTCAGCTTTGCAAGGGAAGAGTTGTTTGATCTAAAACGATTCAGCTCATGGCAAAGAGTTCTACGTATTACGGCTTGGATACGGAGAGCATTTCGAAACATTGATCGTGCTGAATCGTCATTGACTGCCCAGGAAATAAGCCAGGCTGCGATTTACTGGATCAAACATGTTCAGCAAGTGGAATTTGCTGAAGAGGTGGCAAGACTTAGAATGGGACAAGTTGTACTCCAGTCTTCAAAGACATACCAGTTGAATCCCTTTATTGATGAAGACAGCTTATTGTGGGCAAAGGGGCGACTGCAGCTTGCATCAATGGCCGAGGAGACACGTCATCCAATGATTTTACTATCTTTTCATCGCATCACTAAACTGATAGTGATTCAAAAACATGCAAGTCTTATGCACAGTGGGGTGCAAGCAACATTGGCTGGGTTACGGACAAGGTTTTGGATTCCTCGAGGAAGACAAATAATGAAGCGTATTTTAAGAAGCTGTCCTGTTTGCTGCCGATATCTTTGTCGTCCAGGACGACAAGTAGAAGCACTACTTCCTATTGACAGGATTTCAGAAGCACGACCTTTTGAAGTTTCAGGTTTAGACTACGCTGGACCTCTGTTTGTTAAGGTTGGAGATAAACTGGAAAAAGCATACATTGTATTATTCACATGTGCAGTGACCCGTGCACTACACCTGGAATTGGTGGTGGGAATGTCTACAGAGCATTTCATTCTTGCTCTGCGCCGTTTCTTCTCTAGACGGGGAATTTGTAAAATTCTATATTCAGACAATGCTCGTACCTTCAAACGTGCCGATCTGGAATTGCAAGAGTTAAGCAAAGTTATTGGACATGCAGATGTAACCAGCTTTTGTGGAAATAACTTGGTAAGTTGGACGTATATTGTCGAGCGGGCTGCCTGGTGGGGTGGATTCTGGGAGTGTCTCGTCAGATCAGTGAAAACTTGTTTGAGGAAGATACTGAGAAATTCTTGCCTGCACTTCGAAGAAATGTCAACAGTCTTGGCCGAAGTAGAAGCGGTTGTCAATTCTCGACCATTGACATACACTTATGCCGATTTAGACGAAGGTGAAGCAATGACTCCTTCACATTTCCTTATTGGTGAACTTCTTACAACTCTGCCAGTTCCTGAAAGACACGTCAGAGAAAATGTTTCCACCAAACATGAATTAACACGACGCTGGAAGCATCGTGGGCGACTAATGAACACATTTTGTAAAAGATGGTCAAAAGAGTACCTGATGGATTTAAGAACAGCGTGGGAAACTGAGAATTTGGATGCCACAAATGTAATAAAACCAGAGATTTTAGTTTTGGTTCATGATGAACGCTTGCCTAAACATCGTTGGAAGCTTGGACGGGTGGAAGAAGTTCTGGAAGGACGTGATGGCTGTGTCAGATCATGTATGATCATAATTGCTGGGGGACAAAGATTAAAACGTCCAGTCCAGTCACTTTCACCATTAGAATAGTGAACCCTAGGTGGTTCACGGTGGGCAGTTTGTTGAGAATTGTTTTGTAGTTTTAATTCAATAATGTCATTATTACATTGTTGTAACAGTGCACTAATTTGCTATGACATGTACAGTACCGCTGAAAAGTAAATAGACAAACACAACAATTGATGTGCTGCTCCGGCCTGCTGCTGTAAAGAGAACGAGCATTTCCATTGTTCCAAGAAATAGCGATAGCAGGGAACAATCTGTATCAAAATTAGCAGTATGCCAACAAAAATTAAAAGGAGTAAACTACAAGTGTTCTATCTACCAACATGCGACGTAAGCCTAGTTTGACACACCACGAACTGCTGGTGCCAGACAACTGACGGAGCCCAGCGAAATTTAATAGTGCAACTCAGCCGAAATGGTCACTGAACAAGTTGGCTGTAATTTTCGCACTGTGTCGACGATTGTTCGAAGTGCTAAAAGTGAACTATGAACGCAATTTAATTCTGAATTACTTTTCAATTCAATTGTGTTTCACTTGTTCTTGTTTAATGAGACTTTAAAGCAACATCCGGCCTGCCTTATAACCTTCTGCCTGCCTTATACCAGCCACGCGCCGATCGCATCCGCGCTGTGTTGCGAAGAAAGCAGCTACTGTCTCAGTTGGCATTGCGCCTAATAGACAAGCCAGTGTGAATTAATTGTGTCGTCAAAAACCGGAATGATTCTTGTATTTTAAAATCACAATTTATAATTTTCTAGGCTAATGTCTTATAATTTTGCTTCGGTGATCTATTGGAATAATTAATTTTAATTTTACTGCATTAGTCTTTTCGATGTTAAAAAAAAATCTATTTAATTAGGAAACATCAGCTTTAAAGAATTATAGCTTGGTTGATCACGGTTCCGACCACAAACTTGGTGGCAGTCATTTTGGCTATGATATCACTACTTTCTATGGCGAAAACTTGATCGTTCCCTTTGCTGGTTATTTGCTGGTCTTCACTGGTTATTAGTGCAAAAGTTAAATGAAAAACTTGGCCATTGCTATACCAAAGGGTAAGTTTTTCCTGTAGTGTCTGAAGTATTAATTATTGGAATTAATTGTGGAAATTTTTTGGTCGGTTAATATCACTTCTTTGAAAGGCTAAACCATTCTTTAATGGGTTACCCTTTCACCAGCTTTGTTTTTTTGATATGATATCACTTTTGTTTCAGTAGAATAAATAAGTGAACTAGCGGAGTCGCTAGCTTCTCTCGCTCATTCCGCGTCGTCTCACTACGCTCGAGGAGATTTCTTGCTGCAACACTTATGATACAGAGAGACCTTCCACATAAAAAACGATCAAGCAAATTATGAGAGTGTAGCTTGCGATATCGGTTATCTCGAGATCAGGTCAATATTATTTTTTGACGTCCAAGGAGTCAAGCAAAAAGTTAAGATCAAGCAACTTATCAGAAAAGCGCTGTTTCTGATGACAAACGCTGATTTTCGTTCGCTTCGCTCACTCAATCAGCGCAGACATTTCCTCAGAAACGTGACTGAATCAATGTAATCACCAAGAACCACACACATCACTTGTAATTTGTGTTGGTATACACTTTATATGGGTGTTCTTGTTTTACTTATTTTAAGAATATTGTTCTTTACGTCCTGCTCAGTACAGATTTTTCAATGGGCGTCTTATCACTTCACTTTCTGATCATCCCTCAGTTGGAGAAACATCTGCAGAACGTCAGATGTAATCTCTAGGAAGGTGAGAGATGAGAGATTCATAGAGCAAAGCGAGCCCCACATTCAAAAGGTTTACTTTACCTGCAAATCGCTCGCTTTGCTCGTTCAATCCACGCACTTCCGTGCTACAGAAACACGAATGTTTGACAGCGTTTTAAAACCAAATCAATTGTTTTGATTTTTCCCTGCATCAAGTCAGTTAGTATAAAAATATGTGGTGTGTTGCAAAATACGTCGTTCGTGCATCCTTTTCCATATCAACTCTCTTTGCTCGAGGAGGTTTTCATGAACAAACTATGACGTCATGAACAAACATGAAGAGGGTTAAAAAAAACTTTGACGATAGTTTTTCAGGTATTTTCGCATATTTGAGGGTGATAATATCAAGTTACAGCGATGAAAATAGGCCTATTAAAAGCGAAATTTAATTATCTTTCGTTTGGTCGTACTCCCATCTTTGTAGGTGCTTTGGTTACGGAGGAGTAGAGGTACAAACACGCACGCACGCACGCACGCACGCACGCACCCACATCGTAAGATTTTAATTATGTAGATATTAGGCCGTTTAAAAAATTATTTCTCGAGCCTTGGTGCAGATAGACGGTTTTTTAGTCTTCTGTACAGTTCTCAGTGCAGTCTTCTGAAAGCGGCTGAGACAACTATAACGACGACTTTGTCTATCTGTCCGTCCGTCACTTTTCAACTATGGAACGGAACAGATGACAAACTGTTTTCACCGTTTGTCTTTTCGTCCAAAAATTAGTTCAATAACACGGCAAGTTAAAACAGCTAAGAGGCCTTCTTGACGTAACTCAATGAAATAATAACATTTGATCGTCGCATTTAACCACTACAGGAAGTCACGCAACCGTAAAAACAAAAGAATTTTGTAAACGACACGCAGTTGCGTTATTTTAATAATGTCGACACCGTGTTGCATGGATGAATAGGGCTACTCTCGAACCAAATTCTCTTTTAGCAGCTACTTACGAAATTAAAACGGCAGGTAATAAATTTGGCCTAAAAGCAGAAAATTAGGCCTTAAATAACGTTGCCGCGGCAACGCCAAATCTCCGCACCATGTTGCATGAATGCATAAGCAACACTCTCGACCCCAATTCTCGGTTAACTGCTACTTATTAAATTAAAATGGCAGCTAAAAATTAGGCCTAAACGCTGACAAGTACACCTAAAATCTAAAACTAGACCTAAAAGCTATCACATTTTTAACCGGCAATTGTGTTTTTAGATTATAATTATAATAGAGATCGCTGTCCCAGTGAGTGATAGAGGTGCGCGCCCCAATATTATCGAAAGTGGCCGAAGTGTACAGAAGACCGGTTACGGCTAGGTAGTCTCTGCAGCCGCTTGTTTTATTTTATTATTTATTCCATTCACACGCCTTCAAAAGACCCTCGAAGTTTTATAGAATCTAAATGCTGTGCCACATTTTTCTAAAAAATGTCCAGTTGTTTGCCTTCTTGAGCAAACGTGCTGTTCTAATGCGCCTTTTTTGGGAGTTACCTATAGGTTTTTTCTGAATATCTTGAGAAACATTTAAATAAAATAATGTATTGGAATATCAAATTGGGTCATTTTGGGAGAAGTTATTAAAAAAAAACAAGTATCGGTGTCGATGCTGTATTTCTGAATTAAAAAATTAAAAGTTCCGTGATGAGGGGAGGGGGAGGTAGGTTACTCCATCCGGCGGGACTAAAGAAACAACTTTTTTTAACCGGCCTTATTTTAATTAAATACGCTACACGGTTTAAACTGGCTTGGATAACTATAAAATCGACTGAACCAATTGTTATTACTTCCTTTAAAGCGAAACAATTCAAAACGAATGTGAAATTCAGTTCAAATTCAGTTGTCTGATGTTTGACAATTTTTCGAGACGTAATGCAAAAATGAGGAATCGTTTTGGGTTCAACAATAAACTTAAAAAGTATTGGCGCTTCATACCAGCACAGCTGATTACCGAACGTCGGCTTCAGTTTTGCTTTCTATTGCTGCAAGCGCGTGAACATGGCAACAAAGGTTTGTCCATTTACTTTTGAGCGGTACTGTACTTCTTTGTGGTTGGTAAAAAAAATGGCTGATAAGGTGTTAACAACCAAATTCGTTGTCGGCCTCGATTTTCTTCATGGGCATTAAAGGGTTAAGATATTTTGTACCCTTAAGGTAACGAAAGATTCGTTTAATACCGACCCAATGTATTTCCCTAGAGTGTTGATTGAATCGGGAAAGTGTGTTGATGGCATAATTAAGGTCGGGTCTGCTGCCACACACTAGGTAAAGTGAGGACGCTATAATTGATTGATATCGAGTTACATTCACTAGGCTCGACTCTTGGCAATCATCAAAGTTTTGTGTAATACGAGACGGGCTGGTTACGAGATTACATTCCTCCTTACCAAATACCTGCAAAATCTTCTCAATATATGCCGTTTGAGAGGGAGAGTAATGCCTCGGTCGGTTGTTTTGAATAGGTATCCAAGAGAGAGAGTTTTCGATTTCCACCAGGAGGAAATGTGTTCCAATGTCCCAGAATGCTTGATCTATCATGACGTCAGGTACGAAGAAATACGTATTGTCCATATGAATTGCCGTGGCAACGGTATCATCGCCACTGCTGCGGAAAAAGAGGTAAATGTCCCATTTACGCTGAATGATATCGGCAGGTATCATGGCTTTCTTCATACGTTGGTACCACCGGATTGCAGCCTGTTTTACTCCGTACAGTCATCTAATGAGTTTTCAAACCTATTTTCAAACCCCCACTTGCTGACAAATCCAGTTCTTCAGCAAAATGGAAGGCAACAAATTTTGCTGATGAAGTGGTCTTGCCAGCAAATTTTTTTTGTATCATGTATCAAAAGGACAGATATTGACTTTTCTTTTTGCTTATTTTACTGTGTCTTGATAGGAATGATGCTGTCGGGCCAGATTTTGTAGTCTTAAGCATGTTGAAAATCACATTTCCCATTGTTTTTGATAGGCTTTCGTCACTTATATACGGATTTGTTTTTGGTTTAGGTTTATCGACTCTTTGAAGGTTTTCATCGTTGCTGGGCTGTTCCCGTTTCTGTGTGACTGTATAATAAATTATGCCCCCTTAAATTTGGCCTTGGCTTCCTACTGGTTGGTTGAACTGCAAGGATTGTGGCTCTTTCTCATCTATTGTTGCAAGCGGACTATTTACCATGCTACATTGCGGAAACTGAGGTGCTGTGCACCTAATGCGTAGAAATAGTAGCTGTAATGCATTGGGAAAACAACACATGGTATGTGATAAAATAAAATGTTTGATTTCATTCGATTTCCTAGCAAGTTAATAATTATCAGTATTAAAATAATTATTTTTTTACATTTTACTTGCAGGAGAACTTTGAATGTCAATGTAGTTTTATACACCGATTTGTTTTCAGCTATTTGTAACAGTAGGCCAAATAATGTGATATTATCGTTCCCATTCTCATTACATAGAATAGTACAATGGTTTTCAACCTATGGGTCGCGACCTAAGCAACCTATGTGTCGCGATACATAAGCAGGAGAAAATATTATTTTTCTTTTTTTAAATCTTTTGATCTGAATATCTTTTTTTTTTCCTGAAATGGTCAGGGGAAATCTTTTTTTCCCTGACACAAATGAGCAACTTCTGGACAACCGAATTACAATTAGAAGTTGCAGTGTTGCAGGATGGCTAGACTCGTACTTCGATTCAGTACCTGAATGGTGACTTGATCACTAGGAAATTCGACTAAAGATTCGACTCGACACTGGTTCGATTTGAATTAAATATAGAAGCCAATGATCTTTCTAGGTTACTTGAAATATACGTGAAAGAGACAATAATGGGTACTAGCTGTACCCCCGGGTAACATACGCCAGCTAGCTGGTTCCCGCATACCTGAGCGTAACACTGTAGTGGGTCCCGTTTCCCCTATGTGTCGTCTGAATATCCCCATCTCTGCTCCTTCTTAGAACCCCTGCTGATTTGTGTTATGGAAGTAAATGTTTATTTTCAATAGAGGACGTTTCTCTGTTCTGATACGAAGGCCAACAACGGTTGTGCATGCAGTGATTGTTACTCAACCAACTTTGAAACTCTTCCAAGTCGGCTCTAGCTCCAAGAGCTAGCTTTATTAATGCAATATGTCGATTGTTATAGGCCACATCTGTCTGTTTGACATTGTCGGTCGCTCGCCTTCTTTCATTGTAGTGCATAATAATGATGAATTAGCTTGCCCAACCTAAGCATATTATATATATATAGCTGCTAAATACAAATAACATCTTGACAGAGACGCAGTTTGTTTTCCGGCCAACAAAAAGTACACAAGATGTGTTACTCCAAGTAACAACCGACTTGTAAACATCTTTCGATTCTGGTGGATTCCTTGCAATCCTTTTAGTGGACCTAAAAAAAAGCATTCAATACGTTTTCACATAAGTTGCTCAAGGAAAAATTAGAATGCTACGGATTTCGAGGTCTAGCTTTAGACTGGTTCACAAGTTATCTTCAGGAAAAGACCAGGGAGGTAAAAAATAAAAATTTCAGTTTTACAAAAGAAATGGGTTCGCTCTGTGTATGTGCCTCGAGGTTCAGAGCTTGGACCAATTTTATATTTACTATACGTAAATGATCTACCAGATGAAAATCACAAAAGAATGATGTACTCGTATGCTGATGATGCTGCACTTGCTTATGTCATGAAATCAGCTACTGAAAATATAAATAATCAGATTTGAAAACTCTTGCAACGTGGACTACAAACAAACAATTAAAGGGATATACCTTCCAGCGCCACTTTTCTCGATCCACCACGTCAAGTATGGCCCCAAAGGTCTATTTACTTACCGTTAGCCTTTCCCTTGCTAAAAAACCGTTTTAAAATGTGGTGTCTAGGAGATTTTCTGTTGAATGTTGTTAACTATATTTAAGAACGTCCCGTTCCTATATGATCCTTTGCACGCCTACAATGACCTTGGAAGTTTTATCTGTGTGCGCGTAGTACTAATTTTAATCGTTTGCTAATAATTCCTATGAGATCAAAAATCTAAAAAACTAATGCAGTAAAAATTAAAATTAATTATTCCAATGGACCGCCGAAGCAAAATTATAAGACACTAGTCTAGAAAATTATAAATTGTGATTTTAAAATACGGGAATCATTCCGGTTTATGACAAAACAATTAATGCGTTCACGCTGGTTTGTCTATTAGGCGCAATGCCAACTGAGGCAATAGCTCCGTTCTTCGCTGCGAGGAAAGATGCTATTGTCTCAGTTGACCTTGGCTATGATAATAGCGCTGACGCGATCGGTGCGTGGCTGTTACAAGGCAGGCGGAAGACAGGCCGGCTGTACCTATAATGTTAAATACTGAAAAAAAACACAGTATATTGCTTTCTCACTCAGAAACGGAAACCGCATAGTGCTCCAAAATATCCATAATCATAAAATTGATAGTTTGAATACTGAATCGTGTTCCTGTTCTGAAATTAAACAAAGAGATGGTCAAAAAATCTAGGTTTGTACTTACAACAGAATATCTCGTGGAAAACACGGTGTGCAAAAAAAATTGAGGAATGATTCCGTTTTATGAGTTCCGTCGATATTTCAGTGAACAAACCGTCATGACGATATACCTTGCAATTGTTCAACCTCATTTAAAGGGATACTCGGCCTGACTTATAACATTCCGCCGGCCTTATAACAGCTACGTGCAGATCGCCATCCGCGCATTAACCAGACCCAAGGTCGTCTGTGGTTGTAGCTGTGTTCCTTGCAGCCAGGAACATAGCTGCTTTCTAGGTTGGCTTTGGCAATAGTACACGAAGCAGCATCAAGTTAAAGATTGCGTCGTCACAAACCGGAATGATTCTCGTAGTTTAACATCACAATTTATAATTTTTTAGGCTAGTGTCTTGTAATTTTGCTTTGGGGAACTATTGGAATAATTAATTTTAATTTTTACCGCATTAGTCTTTTAGATTTTTGATTTCATGGTAATTATTAGAAAATTAGTATATGCACACACAGAGATGAAACGCCGTGATTATTGTAAGCGCGCTAAGCATCATATACGTGTAGGATACAGTAAATAAAGTTAACAATTATGCTACAGGAAATCTTTTAGACGCCACATTTTAAAACGGATTTTTACCAAGGGATTGACTAACGGTAAGGAAATAGACCTTTGGGGTCGTACTTGATGTGGTGGATCGAGAAAAATGGCGCTGGGAAGTATATCCCTTTAATGTATGGGATTATTGCTTGGGAAGGTACTTTTCCTAGCCACACTCAGTGCATACAGACTACAAAAGTGTTTTTTAATCATCCGCAGGAAACGAAAGGATTGCCCTACAAATATATTTTTTTTAAGTGCAGCGTGTGGTCATTTAGAAAACTATATTTTAAAGCTGTCCTGAAGCGTCACAATGACAAGTACATCAAACTAAAACCATGTAATTTTAGTGCAAATCACGCTAGAAAATAAATCCAATATGTTTTTTTTTTTGAAAATTTCGAAAAATTGACCACCTAATTAACATAAAGTATGTTACATCAAGTGTAATTAACTTTTTGGGGGGAGTTTTTGCTTCAACCAAGAACCAAACTGAAGAAAAACATATAAGGAAGACAACTAACCAATCTTTCCCCCCCAAAAAATAACCCTATGTAAGTTATTATTCAAGTCTAACCCAAAATTTGCGTAAGTTATTTGCACCAAATTGTGTGAAACAGGACCATCAAACATACTTTTGTTAAATTCTTTTGGTTAGCGGTCCTGGTATACATGTGGGGCACACACCTGCCATATTTCATAAGAATTGAACCAATATCAACGCTGTTATGCATGATTTACTGGCTAAACATATCGAAAAATACGTTTTCGGCAATTTATTTGTAAAGAACGACTGGAGGCAACCATGTTTTACAACGATTGTGCCCACTAGTGACGAAATATAGAACTACAGCCTGGCAGCCGAGGGCCAGTTGAGATATAGCTTCGTTCAGAACATGTTTATGCTTGACAAGGCTAAGAAAATTGCCACTTTTTCTCAATAAAACAGCAGACAGCGTTCATAAACTGCTGACTTCCGGTTTGACTTTCATTGACAAGTACGCTGCACTATTTTACTAAATATTTAATTAAAAAATAACTACTACAGATTTTTAAAATCGGTTTTCACGAAAAGAGAGAGAAATTATGTTCCAGGTATTTTTTCCACTAAAATAACAAAAAACGTTTTTTTTTCATGTCTGTATTACCCCTTTGCCACCTTAACATGCTGCAAAACCAATTTGTTAAAGTAGCAAGCATAAAAAGTGTCACTCATGTAATAAATTCGTGGTTTTCAAACAGTGATGAAAAATCATTAGGCTATTTAGTGTCCTCTTCTAGCATTGTATTGCTTTGTGGTATAACTTGTTCACATTGTATACTTTTTTTCTGTTGCCTGCCCTCGTCACGAGTTATCTCCGTGAGGAAGGTATCTCATTTCATGTTTATCCCCGGAATGAATCTTTTTACTTTACTTTGTTATTCACGATTCTGTTCAATTCTAATTGGGCAATACTTCGATGATTGGATTTGATATCACGCTCGAATCGCGATTGTATCGACTCGACACTGATTCGATTTGAATTAAATATGGAAGCCATTGATTCGTGCTTCGATTAGATTCGAATTAGACAACACTTCGGTGATTGGTTTTGAACTAGTAATTGCCATTTTTTTTTATTTTCGAATCCAAACGAATCCACCATTTCATTAATCTACCAGTGGCCCAGGTGTGGCTTAGCCATACAATAATCAAATCAAAATACACAAAACGGAGCAAAACCCCCACTTGCACGCCAAAAGAAATGGAAAACGGTTCAACTGAACAAACCAAGCAAAAAATACAAGAATTAAAATAAAATTGACAATCTATCCTAGTCAGGGCAAAAAGCTAGTGTTTGAAAATCCATTGAACAAGTTTTCGTTTTAAATTCTTGTAGCGACAGACATTCCAAATTATTTCAGGTAACCCATTGAAAAGTACTGGTAAATAATATTTTTCTAATTTTTCATCAAATTTGTTTTTAGTAATTATTGATGATAAGCTAATTTTTAACCTTTGTCCCATGGAACCAGGGTTGCAATAAAAGCCAGTTTGGGGTTCCGTGAGAATGTAGCATGAAGAACAAAATTACCTCCATAACGCTACTGTAGAAAGTTTTCCTTCCCATACAGTTATACACAACAGCTGGCAAGGTTAGGGAGATGTCGAAACTAGCAAAAAAGGTCCTTGGGAGAAAAATTAGGTCTGAGGCAAAAAAAGGGCCGGAGAGCAAAAAATGGGAAAATTATTCCGAGTACTAAATGTCCGGGGAAAAAAATACCCCAGCGATTGACTACGCAACATTCCTTGCTCACTCGCGCTGCCGCGCTCGTTGTGGTTATACACATAACAAAAACCGTAGCTAATCACAACTAACATCAAAGTAGAGCCAATATATTTTTTTCCAATGTATTAGTAAAGGGGATCAATGAAGGGGCTGTCTATCTACCGCACTCTAGATTATGATCGTTTAGTAATAATTTTCTTGCAATTAGAGTTTCTGAAATAATTCGTTGCGAGGGATTTACACTAAAGATCGCCAAAGTAGACAATAGTAGCTAAAAAAAAATTACAAACTGTGATGTTAACGGCAATAACTAAATCAATCTAACAAATTGTAAAGTAGTCACGCAGATACAGTGGATCTTGTCAAGAAATAACGATGGGGATAATTTTCTAACCTGATAACTGAGTTCTGCAATTACTTCCTTGGTTGAGTTTCCGTGGATCATCAAGAGCGCAAGGTACACGAGAAGGGCACAGTTCTAACACATCTCGAGTATTTATTTTATGCTAAGCACATCAAAGAAGTTGAATGGCACATAACTGTTAGCACAAACTTAATGGTTCGGGCTCAAAGTTCGTCTCATAAAGTTTGCATAACAAATAGTCAACATGAGCGCTGACTAATTATAACAAGCGTAATACATTACATTGGGTTGAAGATCATTGGGTTGGAAAGATCCCAATCAGCACGGCTTTGTTAAATGCAGGTCTACTACCACAAATTTCTTAAATGCCTATCATAATGTAGTCGATAATCTTGACAACAAAACACCTGTTGATATCATCGTTGTTGGTTTGTGAGTCACAACTTGTTACTTCACAAGCTCCAGCAATTTGGGATATCTGGCATGTTGCATGGCTGGATATGTGGTTATCTCCATGGTAGAAGATTTCAGGTGAGAGTTAAAAATGCTACGTCAGAGAGGTGGCCAGTGCTTAACGGTGTTCCGCAGGGCTCTGTACTTTCTCCACACCTGTTCTCCTTGTATGTAGCCGACATCCCAGTCGGGCTGCACACTAAGAAACCCAAATTTGCTGATGATCTCAAACTTACCTGTCCATTACGTAGCACGGATGCACAGACTGGAATCCAGTATGATCTTGACCAGCTTGTAGAATGGGTAACAATGTGGAAACAGCGTATTAATTACGAGAAGTGTAAGGTGGTTCACTGTGGATACCAGAATCCTAGTTACCTTTACAATCTTGGTGGTCACGTCATCCAGACCTCTGACCGAGAAAAAGATCTTGGTGTCACTGTGGACAACGAATTCAAATGGTCAACTCAATGTGCAGCTGTGGCAAAAAAGGTAAATCAAAGGCTTGGACTGTTACGCAGAACATTTAAATGTGTTCATGCAGACGCATTCAGTGTTGTCCACAGAACGTATAGGCCAATCGTCGAATATGGTAATGTTCTGTGGTCTCTGTACCTCATGAAAGATATTAATAGCCTAGAAAGAATTCAAAGAAGACCTATTCGGCTGGTCCCTACGTATAATAAACTCTCACATCCAGAACGGCTTACTAAACTTCGCCTACCATCTTAGGAAACGAGAAGGAAAAGGGGTGACCTTATCAAAGTGTACAAGATTCTTCATAACTTATACGACATGCCCAAAGAACAGTTTTGGAAACTACGTGAAGACAATCGGAGAAGACACAATTTCACCATTTGCAAGCAACGTACTAGATTACGGCTTGCCAGTACGTTCTGTTCACATCAAGTGATCAATGACTGGAACAGGTTGCCTATGAGTGTAGTCAATGCCACCAGCCTGAACTCTTTCAAAAATTAACTTGATAAATTGTTCTCGTAACTTGTTTTTGTAATCCGAGGTGAACGTATGACCTACAGGCTCCACTGTTCACTATTTCTTTATAATCGTTATAATCATCCAATATAATACGAATTAAATTGTAGTTCATTAAATATTCTTGACTGGAGAACAGGTCCACTGAAAAAAACGGCTTCGCCGTTTAGAAAAAAAAAACATTAGAACTCGTATCCCCATACTCACAGCCGTCAAGGTACATGAATAAAAACGGATTAGAGTTCACTCGAACGCAACGAACTATAATTTGAACTCCAATACCAGGGAACAAGGACTGTTTTTGATCAATGATTATGTAAGAAAGAAAGTCTGTTTCGTGTGAGTGGGTATATGTATATTTTGAGTGGATTTATTGTAAAACAAGCAGACTCCTAGTTAAGGCAGTTTTTTTGCGTGTGTTTGTGTTTGAAGGTCGTTTGAGGTGGTTATTTCTGGTTTGTTTGTGTAATTACGTGTTCATTTTGTGTATTCATTTTAATCTTTTAATTTTGTAGCATTTTGCTGTTTATGGCGTCTATTTTGTGTGTGTTTGTGGGTTTACGTTTTGCGAATTGGAGTTCAAATGATAGTTCGTTGCGTTCGAGAGAAATCTAATCCGTTTGTATTCGTGTACCTTAACGGCTGTGAGTATGGGGATACAAGCTCTGTTTTTTTTTTCCTAACCGGCGAACCCGTATTTTGTTCAGTTAATTTGTTGCCGTTTTTCGCTTCCTTTTTATTGTAATTGCTACGGCCTGGTCTATCATTTGTACAGTATGCACACTGTCCTCCCTATTTTGTTTGCGAAAAAACTGAGCATTAGAATTGCGTATAATTAGGTTTATGTTCCGCCCAAGCTTCGTCCCATGTCTATTATTTTATGGCAACGCACTAGCTTGTGTCTAGATTTAGCATGTGTCATCTTGATGGGCAGTTGGTTTTACATTATTGCAGGCAGATGCAATATCGTGACAAACAATCGCGGAAACAATTCAACTGGCTTCCCGAAGCCCGCATTAAAGAACTAAATTAGTCATTCAGTTGTTTTGGTCGCCCAATCCTCAAAATTGAAGACATCGCACCCTACGGTTTAAATCTTGAAGATTTAAGCGAACACCGGGACCGTTTCACTTTGGTTAGAGCTAGAAGGCCGACAATGCTAACTCGAATAAGACACGACGACAATGTTACTTTCCCCGTGCCCAAGCATCGTTGCATCTTGTACGAGTGAGTTCTAATATTTCTTGTACGCCTCGTCTCTTTATTGCACCATCGTTACATGTTGCAGCAGTGTGACAATTTCATATTGTTAACCGCTCAGCCTCCGGTCTAGTTTTTGAAAATTCACGTGCGTAAACGAACTGTAATATACACGGCCGGCAGTGTAAATAAATCCAATCCTTGTCACAGCAAACAGGTTGAAGAAGTTTCTTTTTTGCTAACAATGAAACGAAAAAGTAAGTATCGTGTTACAAAACACATCACATCAGCACAGAAGAGATTGTGTTTAACAATATCAATTAACTAACAATACTTTGCTGCAAAGAGTATAAAAGAAATCACAAAAGTTAATTGGTTTAGGCAAAGATATAAAGTAATAAATCCTGTACTTTTGCACGTTTCCCAGTTTCATGTAATACTAATAATGTATTATAGGAGGCACTTAAAGGAAGAGGGAAAAGCTTACCCTATGACACCCCCCCCCTCCCAACAGCGTGCCTATAAGACTAAATACAGATGCAAACCTATTTACGTTGCCTTTTTGGACTTATATGTCAGACTGCCTGAGCGGGGAATCGAACCCAGGCAGTCTGACAGGTCGATTTATCTTGTAATTCTACATCTATCTGTAATTCAAAGTTTGCAGACGATCTTAAGATCTATAAGGCAGTTATTGACATTGATAATGTTGCGTTGTTGGCCCTTGAAATTGACTACGTTTCCAGTTGGTCAGCCAAGTGGCAACTGCCAATTTCTTCAACCAAATGTCAAATTATGCATATTGGAAATTCAAATTCAGGGAAACCGTATTATCTTGATACTAGCCCTCTTCCTTCGGTTAGCTCAACTAAAGATCTTGGGGTCTGATTTTGTGATGGACTTAAGTTCAGCCTGCACTGTCGCAAAATTACTGCGTCTGCGTATGCGCGCATAGCCCTGGTTAACAGATGCTTTTCGTCTGGTGACCGCGAAATCAAAGTTTGGGCATTCAAGGTCTATGTCAGACCAATTTTGGAGTACGCTAGCCGCGTTTGGTCCCCTTAGTTGCTTCATGACATTGATGCTGTAGAGGCAGTCCAGCGACGGTTTGCCAAGGCTTTGCCAGGCTTGTGCAACCTGTCATTTGGAAGACGTCCGCAGATCCTTAAACTTGACCCACAACTTGACGAATCAAAATTGATCTTATTCTTACTTACCAAATTATTCATGGTGTAGTAAGGGTATAATGATATGCCTCTTTTTGACCTGTCGGAGTCAAATCGGACTAGAAGTAATTCCCTGAAGCTTACGGTGCAACATCACATTTAGATTGTAGACGTAGCTTTTTCGCGTTGCGTGTGGTTCAGATTTGGAATGCTTTACCAGATGAAATTGTCACCTCGCCCACGATTCATACGTTTCGAAACCGCCTCAGCTCGTTTAATCTAGAGATTTTTATGCGTCGGTCTTATCCTCCGAGTTGAATATGTAATCTATGTAATTACGCACTTCATATGTCTGCTTCCGCCACATTAAACTTTGGCTGCCTGTTAGTGACCCTCGGTCCTTGCCTGACCTGTTGCTATTGCAACAAAGTGTTTTATTATTTTTTTTATTCATTTTTAGGTGGTGACAATTCCTGTTTTGGGGATGCTTTTGTTTTTAGTACTTATCACAACCATACTTTGTTTTACAACGCTGGGCATTTTTCATCTGCCTTTTATTTGTTTACTTGGGCCCATCCTACACCTCCCGTGTCCAACATGTTTGGCGATGCCATCGGTCGGGGGCCTTAGAGTTCCTAGCAGGTCTAACCTTGGTGGTAAGGCATTCGTGTCCCATTACCTAATCCCCTCACCTTCCCTCGCCAGCCAATCTCTTTCATTATATATGACTAGCTGGAACCGTGCGAATTTCCTGGAGTCAGTCTCCCGGTGTTTCATCGTGTTAGTAAAGTAACTGGTGCTTTCAATTTCTGGCACCCCCCACCCCCTCCCCAACTCACACTCCCTGGTCCTGGTCCCCCGACTGCCCCCGTAATCCACTGCACGCCCTCCGGCAGTATAGAGTTTGTTTACAGCCCCACCTTTCTTCCGGAACCCTCGGTGTTTCTTCTCCCCCCACCACCCTCGAACATCCTGCCACCCCACACCCCACTGCACGCCCTCCGGCACATCGTGGCTTTATCAATTGCTTCCCCCTCAACCTGCACACCCCCGATCCCTCTACCCCCCCCCCTCGACCACCCTCCGGCAGTGTCGGGTCTGTACACCTCCCTGCCTTTCTCCCCAGATCCCCTGGTGTTCGGTTATAAATACATTGGCCCCTAAAAACACCCATCCCCTCCTGGCACCTGCCCGCATTGCCCCTTGTGCTTGATGCGTACATTCAGTTAAGCACTTATTGTGATCTCCCCTTCCCCTCTCCTCTTCTCCTCCCCTCTTGAACTTTGTGAAGGGTCCCCGTGGACCCGAGCAAAGCGAGCAGCATTAGCCGTGTGGGCAGCGTCCTCGTGTCCAAACAAAGCGAATGCTGGTTCGAATTCCACGACTGAACCATATAATCCTTTAAAAAAGTATCGGAAATGAATTTATGCAACTAAAGGTAGGACATTTCGTCGAAATTTTGGCGCAGCCCCCAAAAATACGCATAACTGTGTTTTATTGAATCCTTAAAAAAATGCTATCACTGAGTAAGTCAGCATTCACTATGAAAGAACTTGCTGTATGTTAATCTCCGTGATTGTTTCCAGCAACTTTGAAACAATAATTAAAGACGGGAAAGCCAAAGGCTCACAAGAAATAACTAAATACAGATGCAAACCTATTTTTACGTTGCCTTTTGGACTTATATGTCAGACTGCCTGAGCGGAGAATCGAACCCAGGACCTTTGAAATCAAAGGCCAAGGTCCTACTGCTGAGCCAAACTGACACGGCCTGTAAAAGGAAACGTCCATAGGCAGCATTTAACACGTGCATATATACATATAAACAAACACTTTCCAATCGCCACTGGAGGGACGCTTATTTGCCGCGCCATCCTCCAAGTGAAACGAATGGAACAGTCAGTCTGGCTCAGCGGTAGGACCTTGGCCTTTGATTTCAAAGGTCCTGGGTTCGATTCCCCGCTCAGGCAGTCTGACACATAAGTCCAAAAGGCAACGTAAATAGGTTTGCATCTGTATTTAGTTTGAAACAATACATGTGTGTTACCTGTAACAACAGAAGAGGACACATTGGGGTAATAATTGTTGGTACTTATAACAATTCCGCTCAGCTCTGAAAGCCTGCATCCACGAAATAAATTGACCTGTTGGCCTTGAAATTAAAAACGTAACTTAGTTTACTTTAAAACTATATGAGTTTAGCTGAAACACGGATTCTTTCGACCATTTATAACGAGCCTTGGCCCACAGCCGTACGCTCGGATAAAACATACAAAACACCACCACAAAGCACCACCACGAAATCCCTCTTGAATTTTACTCATTAACAATGAACTGTTCGGGCGAAAGTTCGTAACACATAACACGTGCTCCAAGAATTGTTAGGTACCGTATAGCAAAGACGTAGCATGCGCACGAAGAATGAAAAAAAAAGTTCCTTTAAATTGTAGCCAGGAAAAAAACGTTACTTTTAATTGTCGGCTGCTGCTGCTGCTGCTGCTGATTAATTACTGAGGTTCGGTATTATATTAGTAAATACTAGTGGAGTCGCTCGCTTCGTTCGCTCATTCCGCGTCGTCTCGCTACGCTCGAGGAGTTTTCATGCCGCAACTCTTATGCTGATGACGGACATTCCATATCTAACACGATCTAGCAAATGATCAGAGTGCAGTACGTGTTTTCCGTAAGGGCCGGGGAATAGTGAATTTATTGGAGCCATGGCCGATAGCCAAACGCCCTTATATAAAGCAACTTAAGTACATGTACAGTACCGCTCAAAAGTAAATGGACAAACAAAACAATAGATGTCCATTGTTCCAGAAATAGTGATAGCAGAGAACAATCTGTATCAAAATTAGCAGTGTGCCAACAATGCTTAAAAGGAGTAAACTGCAAGTGTTCTATCTACCAACGTTCGACGTAAGCCTATAGTTTGACACAGAAAGAACTACTGGTGCCAGATAAATGACGGAGCCCAACGAAATTTAATACTGCAACTCAGCCGAAATGGTCACTGAACAAGTTGGCTGTAATTTTCGCACTGTGTCGACGATTGTTCGAAGTGCTAAAAGTGAACTAGGAATACTTATGAATGCAATTTAATTCTGAATTACTTTTCACTTCAATTGTGTTTCACGTGTTCTTGTTTAATGAGACTTTAAAGCAACATCCGGCCTGCCTTATAACCTTCCGCCTGCCTTATAACAGCCACGCGCCGATCGCAACCGCGCATTTACCATGGCCAAGGTCAACTCAGACAGTAGCTTCGTTTATCGCAGCAAACAACGCAGCTACTGTCTCAGTTGGCATTGCGCCTAATAGACAAGCCAGCGTGAACGCATTAATTGTGTCGACAAAAGCCGGAATGATTCTTGTATATTAAAATCACAATTTATTATTTTCTAGACTAGTGTCTTATAATTTTGCTTCGGCGATCTATTGGAATAATTAATTTTAATTTTACTGCATTAGTCTTTTAGATGTTTGATCTAATAGTAATTACTAGCAAGCGATTAAAATTTCCAAGTCATTGTAGGCACGCAAAGGATCATATACGTTCTGGAAGGACGTGAATAAAGTTCTCCAATATTCAACATAACATCTCCTAGGTCGCGCGGCTTGGCAGCTGCGTGCGTGGAGGCCCTAACGTTAAGTAAATAGACCTGTGAGGCCGTACTTGATGTGGAGGATCGAGAAAAATGGCGTTGAGATGTATATCCCTTAACTAAAATGAGAGTGTCATTGTCTTTAATTAAAGAAAATCTATTTAATTAGGAAACATCAGCTTTAAATAATTATAGCTTTGGGTAATCACGGACCCGACCAAAAACTTGGTGGCAGTCATTTTGGCTATGATATCACTACTTTCTATGGCAAAGACTTGATCGTTGCCTTTGCTTTCAGTCTTCACTGGTTATTAGTTCAAAAGTTAAATGAAAAACTTGACTATTGCTACCAAAGGTTAAGTTTTTCCTGTAGCGTCTGAAATATTAATTAGTGGAATTAATTTTGGAAATTATTGGTCGGTTGATATCACTTCTTTGAAAGGCTAAACCATTCTTTAATGGGTTACCCTTTCACCAGCTTTATTTTTTTGATATGATATCACTTTTGTTTCAGTAGAATAAATAAGGGAATATTAGGCCGTTTACAAAAATTATTTCTCGATCCTTGGTGCGGATAGACGGTTTTTTTAGTCTTCTGTACAGTCTTCTGTACAGTTTTCAGTGCAGTCTTCTGAAAGCGGCTGAGACAACTATAACAACGACTTTGTCGGTCTGTCCGTCCGTCACTTTTCAACTATGGAACGAACAGATGACAATCTGTTTTCAGCGTTTGTCTTTTCGTCCAAAAATTAGTTAAAAAACACGGCACGTTAAAACAGCTAATAGGCCTTCTCAACGTAACACAATGAAATAATAATATTTTGATCGTCTCGCATTTAACCACTACAGGAAGTCACGCAACCGTAAAAACAAAAGAATTTTGTAAACGACACACAGTAGCTTCATTTTAATAATGTCGACACCGTGTTGTATGGATGAATAGGCCTACTCTAGAACCAAATTCTCCTTTAGCAGCTACTTATGAAATTAAAACGGCAGGTAAAAAATTAGGCCTAAAAGCAGAAAATTAGACCTTAAATCACGTAGCCGCGGCAACGCTAAATCTCCGCACCATGTTGCATGAATGCATAAGCCTACTCTCGAACCCAATTCTCCGTTAGCTGCTACTTATTAAATTAAAATGGCAGCTAAAAATTAGGCCTAAAATCTGACAAATATGCCTAAAATCTAAAACTAGGCCTAAAAGGTATCACATTTTTAACCGTAATTGTGTTTTTAGATTATAATTATAATAGAGATCGCTGTCCCAGTGAGTGATAGAGGTGTGCTCAATATTATCGATAGTGGCCGAAGTGTGCAGAAGACCGGTTACGGCTAGGTAGTCTCTGCAGCCGTTTGTTTTATTTTATTATTTATTCCATTCACACGCCTTCAAAAGACCCTCGAAGTTTTATAGAATCTAAATGCTGTGCCACATTTTTCTGAAAGATGTCCAGTTGTTTGCTTTCTTGAGCAAACGTGCTGTTCTAATGCGCCTTTTTTGGGAGTTACCTGTAGTTTTTTTCTAAATAACTTGAGAAACATTTAAATAAAATAATGTATTGGAATATCAAATTGGGTCATTTTTTGGAGAAGTTATGAAAAAAAAACAAGTATTGGTGTCGATGCTGCATTTCTGAATAAAAAAATTAAAGGTTCTGCGAAGAGCGGGGGGGGGGGGAGAAGAAGGTTACTCTATGCGGCGGGACTTGAGAAATGAGTAATAGATATCCGTGAGTCCTTGTCGATTTAACGGCTATAATTACTCGCGAGCAAGAAACGGCTAGTCCAATATCGAGGGGGTGGAGGGAAACACGAGTGGGCGAAGCCCACAAGTTGTTCCCTTCGACCCCGAGATAGTGGACTAGCCGCTTCGAGCTCAAGAGCAATTATAGCCGTTAAATCGACAAGGACTCACGGATATGTATTTTAATGCTAAGGTGTGACGTCGAGCTAATTTATCGTGTTATTAAGAGTTTTTTAAAGTCTTGTTTCAAGAATTTAAGATTTTTTTTACATGCAACTTATGTAAATACCTGAACGGAAGTTTCGGTTTAGAAATGGGGTTGGAAGCTTCGTGTGTATGAAGGCCGACCGAATGGAAGAGACACAGCGTAATACCGATATATGTGTTTAAGGTAAAACTGTATTTTTTTCTACTTTAATAGTTTAAATAAAATGAGTATATAAAATGCGCTATTCGCTTGTGTCTCGTAGGTTTTTAGGTGTATTTCAAAGTGTCAGTAGCCTAGTTTTTGTACCGTTGGAATGAAAAAGGGTTGGGCTATTCCTCCGTGGGTGGGGGTCTAGCGTAGTTTTTTTCGTGTTAGGCTAGAAAGAAATGTGTCGCAGGTTGTAAATGTGTCTGTTTATGCTGGTTGTATTTGTGTTGTGTACGGTAATTTTAAAAAGTCGGGTCATATGTCACGTGGTGAAGCAGGGGTTGTGTAGACCCTCGTAAAAAAGTGTTAGATTATCAAAAAAGTGTGAGTTATCAAAATTAACCCACTGTGACGTGTGTGGGTTTTCACATTAACCGAATATAACGACTACAATTTTAGCAATGGGATGTATTAACGTGGCGTCACCACCGTGCAAACTTTTTTTAAACGGCCTTATTTTAATTACATACGCTGCACGGTGGAAACTGGCTTGGATAACTATAAAATCGAATGAACCAATTGTTATTAATTCCTTTAAAGCGAAACAATTCAAAACGAGTGTGAAATTCAGTTCAAATTTATTTGTCTGATGTTTGACAATTTTTTCATAATTCAAAAATGGGGCTACGTTTTGGGTTAACAATAAACTTAGAAAGTATTGACGCTTCATACCAGCACTGCTGATTACTGAACGTCGGCTCCAGTTTTGCTTTCTATTGTTGCAAGCGCGTGAACATGGCAACAAAGGTTTGTCCATTTA